>VUQG01000463.1:34127-50281 GCA_015106755.1 Etia nguti
TATGGTTTAGAAAAAAAAAAAAAAAAAAGCGTAGGTTCAGAAATCAGGAAAAATGCAAAAGAATGCTCCACAGAAGCTGAACGATAAAAATTAATGTTACTCCATCTGCACACGTAGATTCAAATATTCGTTGACTCTCTTGCTGAAGCACGTCTAACAGGCGTGCTTTACTACAGTCCAGAACATTTTTTTTTTTATTCTCTTCTCTTGAGCCACGCCCCGGAAGGCCTCAGAGCTCAGTCAACATGCAGCATATTGCCCTCCCTTTTTAGCCTCTCTCCCAGCTCTCTTTGTTTACAGGAAGCGGCTGCATGGATACCTCTTCACATCAGACTTGTCTCACTCATCTTATCTATTTTTTCTCAGGTTCACCATGTCCACAGCAGCACCGTTTCTCCAGTCACGGACCGCAGCAAGAGAGCCCTTAGCCAGACTAAAAAAAAGCAGCAAAACAGTCAATTTTGAACATTAATGCTTGGAAAGCGCCCTTAAAAACAAACCAACACAAGGCGGTTGGTTTGTTTCCTCTGATCCCCAAACATTTTATCAAACTGAGCTCAGATAAACATAGAAAATCCGAGAGTTGCACGAATGTCCTCCACTCGCTGCAAAAAGCCACATTTAGATGAACCCTGTTGCTATTGACAACAGTCCAGCTCAGCATGATACTGATACCACTGTGGATATCATAAATATCAAGTCTCTACGTGGCCCTAAAAAGAATTTTTGGATTTTCAGATGCTTTCTGGGATGTCTGGCAATTCAAAAGTCCCCCTAACCAAAAAGAAAGAGCATTCTTCTTACTTACTATTTAGAGTAGCCATCTCTTATTATTTTTCTCTGTTGTTATTCTTTTTTTTTTGCCCATTCTTTTCGTATTTGAAACAGCAGATATCTTCTGCTGTAGATACAGCACGTCTCATTAAAATAGGATTGGGTTTGTTAGGTATGACACTGAAACACCAAGCAAAGATCAGTCAGATTTCTGTGGCTGGTACTCGTGGCCCACATCATGCCAGATCAAGTGTACACACTTTTAACCGGGACTGTGATGCCAACACATTAAAGGAATTGTTGGGAGTAGAAATGTTAATCTCTGCGTGTGCTGACTGTATGTTAAACATGTATGATGTTACAGTAAGAAAAAAAAGAGGGCAGACTTTATATATGCAGTAAATGCACACACACACACTTAGGGTAAATAATAGCTTGGCCTGGTGAACTAATCAAGCACTAATGTCACCAACTCAGCTGTGGGAATGGCTGCATCTCAACAACCACGACAGAGCCTGGATCCTGGATCGTGCAACACGATGCCCTGCCTGCACTAATGCACAGCCAGAGGGACGGTGCTGATTCAGGCTCTCTCCTCATTATCCGATCAGCGAGCAGCCGGTGAATCAGCTCTGACCTGAACAACATGAAAAAGGTCCAAAACACCATGAGCGGGGAGATCGGGCAGCAACTCGGACACGCCAAGAAGAAACTGCCCTCGAAGTGAACCTAATCAATGTCATGTTGTTCATTAGAAAATGGAGAAAAGTTGTTGTAGTGAGCATTACTGATGGAAAGCTGTTTGAGATTTATTTCTGTCTTGTCCAGTTTGTTTGTCTTTAAAACGCTTAAATGATTAAATCTGTCTTAGCACGGCCAGGACAAACTGAAAACAAAGGTGTTTTTGTGTCCCTGCTAATCCTTGTCTGTGTCCACTGTGAGAACTTTTCTTTCTTTGCATGCATGCTCTCTGTGATGTTGTGTGTTTTTGCCACTAAAACGCAGGCAGGACCTTGGATATAAAGGTACTGGAATAAAAATGCTTGACTGTGAGTCCACATTGGAGTCCCTTTCTGTTTTGACGAGTGGTTCCTAGCACTATGGTGCAATAAATTACAAGAAATACAGCAGGGCTCGGACGCATGATGCCACTTTTAGGAACGCTTTTTATGATTATAGTCAATTTGCAATTCAAGATGAGGAGTAGTGCTATAATAAATTTTATGAGAGCACAACAACATTATCAAAGCAGCATTTTCCTGCCAGTCTCTATGGATATCACATAATTAAAAAATACTCTAAAGTAGGATAAGGTCACTATAACCTAGTTATGTCAAACAAAGGAAAATGATCAGCAGCATTTTTTACAAAATGGGTAGTTCAAGTTATTTTAAGGCAAAAAAACCTATTCGAGATGTGGATATTTGTGGCATTTTTCTAGACATACAGTATTAGGTTGACCATCTTTGGGATGTGATGATTATTTGTGCAAAAGATGTTTGAGAAAAAAGCACCTAGGCCTCTGAGAACTTGTGATAGCACGGTCCAAAAGTTAACTGGCCTTCAGTGAAATGAGCAGGGTCACTTTTACATCAGGGATGCCTAATTTGAAAGGTTACAAAATTAATGCAAGGAGGTCATGAAGTGCTGAGTAAAGAAAAAAGAAAAAAATGATTTCTGGGCTATTTTTAATAGTCTTTCTGTATTTATTGTTTCTATGTGAATATAAACATTGGACTCACGTGGAAACATGCAAATTAGAGCCTCTAGTTAAAAAGGATGGAAGCTGTTAAAGCTCTAAATATCACAGGTGATGTAATAATGTGCAGACTGGAACTAAGAGGGTGTTACATTTTTGTATAAAACTGGACTTACTGTGCAGCTGACAAGCCCTTGTTGTGTGAGCTGTCAGCTCACACATTTACAGTGCTAACCTCACTGCAGAAGACAGTGATTTATTAGAGTCAATCAGTCAGAGGCCATCTCTGTAGTGCATGGAGGCTGGATGGAGAAGGATGGATGGCCCCTGACGTGGGGAGGAGTCCTTGCACTGCCCCAAATGCCCTTGTCCAATTCAGGCACTGAAGCTCACCATGTTCGAGGAGGAGACCTGCTGCTGACTGGCTTATCTTCCCTTCATCCCTATTCTGCAATTGATTTTGCAACACTCATCACTTGAATCACTTGAAGCTGCATTTGCTGCTATAGAAACAAACACGCAGGTGACTGGACTTTTAAACGACAGACAGAATTAATAGATTAACATCATAGCAAAAAAAAAAGAAAAGAAAAGAAAAAGAAAAAAGAAAGAAAGAAAAGAAGCTCTCCAAGCAGGAAAGGTGCATTTAAAAACAAATCCTGGATAACTGAGTGGTTTCTTTAAGTCTACTGTCTCTATCAAACTGGGTGTGATGACAGAAGATACTTGAAGGTGAACACGCACCTGCCCCCACCTTAACCCTCGCCTTTCTAGAAATGTGGCCCTTTTTTCTGTAATATTTTCCATTTATGTTGCTGCTATTGTTTCACTTTGGGAATGAGCGCTGGGGTGGACTTCTTGGATGAAAAAAAAACCCGTCCATGATGATCATACTGGTAAATTATAACCCGAACAGCTTGCAAGGACAGGCTCCTACACATAAATACGGCACGTCGATGGGTCGTGATGTATACCTGCAGACCGTGATGAGGTTTTTTCGTTCCACGCAGACGCTCCGAGCAGACGCCTTTTTCGATGTCAGACCCATAGCCATTGCTGTCTGAATACAGCCCGACTCCATCCAGCGGCGGCCCCGGGGCCTCTTCGGGATTCGTGCCCAGGCCAGGACCTCTCCCTCCGCGGGCCCTGAGTCCTACAAACACCCGCCGTCCTCTGCGGGGAGTCACGGATGCTGCTACAGTCGCTGCTGGAAGAGGAGGAGGAGGAGGACGGGATCGAAGCGACTAGCACCAAGTTACACGTATTAATCAGCGCAACTTCCGGTTACAACTTTCAAAATAAAACCGTCTTCCCATTTTTATCATGGATTTATGAATTATGCTGGATTTTCCACTCTTCCGGTGTCTGGCCAAAAAGTGATTGCTGATGTTTTTATGTGTTTGTATGTGTTATATCTTGGGTTACATTGGTAGATAGGCTGGGGTCAACAGAATTTTCAAAGGGGCAAAATATAAAATAAAGAAATTACCTTTTTTGCAAGTATCTCGACTCTGCGTTATTGTAGCTACGCTGTGTTCTGCATTATAATCAATCCAGTCCTTTTTTGCTGCTTAAAATATCTTTATAGAACTGTTCTTTTACATTTGATGGAATTCCTAAAGCCCTCTTGACCAAACATGTTTTGAAAAAGATATTTTTAATATCAATGAGACTTTTTACCTGGAAAAATAAAGGAAGTGACTGTCTAAGAGTCGCTTAGACAATTACTGCCTGCAGCTTCTACTTTGTTTCTGGTCAGATACTTTTGAAATATGTTTGATAGATTATAGACCAACAAGTCATTTAAAATAGTTTAAATAATTATAACTTTTTGACAAGTATCTAAAATCCCCTTTTGGCAGACGAACATGTTTTGGCACAGCTCTAAAAACTGTACAGCACTTCACAGAGTTATAAAGATTTCCAAGACATAACTTTAATTCTCATGAATTATTTTTAAATATGAAATAGGTAAATATCATTGAGCAACCTTTGACTGACTGGCTCGCAAAAATTGCAGCCCCTTTCTCACTGAAGTATCATTATTGTCTTTTTAAATCTAACTTCACAATGTCTTAATAAATGGACAGGTGTGATTCTCCTTTTGACCAGTACGGGGACTAGCTTAAGATGACTCCTAGACACTAGAGGGTGCTGTGGAGATAGCAGATATTTTCAAAACAGAGTCAAGATGGCGGAATCAGAGAAGCCTCGGGAGGGGTCTTGCACTTTTTTGTTTAAAAAATCTAATAGGAAATTCTCCGGGCGAAAGAGAAAAGCAAGCGATAGCGAGAAAGGTTTGTTATTTAACCCACTTTCTGATCATTTAAAGCCCAGTGAACTTCCGGTGCCGGCAGCGCTCGAGCTTTTTAATGATCGACTACTTGTTTCTGTTCTTGTAGTCCTTAACAGATAACCACTGTGTTATTAACACGGTAAGAGGCACAAAATACTATATCTGATTCAAAAAATCGGAGAAACGATGTAAAGGAAGTACCGCAGATGATACATTTTTGTTCCTGTTATAAACAAATTTCACATTCGTGCCGCGTTTACGTTTCCTTGGAATTTGGAACGCTGTGTGCGCCTGCTGTTTTTTGTCCTCCCAGTTAACTCCGAGATTATTCTAAGATTTTGCAAGTCTGCTGTCAGTTATTAGACAAGTTACTAGATTTTTCACCAAATGTATCTCACTCATTTCCTTTTCAGATGAAAACAGTGATGAGGACCAGACCCTCGTAGTGAGAAAAGAAAAAAAAGAAACTCGCATCAACCCGATGATTCAGAGGGTAATTAGGGGATTATGTTTTTATTTATTTTAGTTTTATTTGTTTGGTTTTTTTTATACGTGTTTGTCGAGAATTGCGTGTTTCTGTCTTAATCACTGTGTACCTCAACGTGCGCTGGAAACAGCAAGTATGTATCCAGAATCAGCTGGCACGTAGTCAGATTTGCAAAAGTCTAAATTTGCATTAGACAGTAGCCTCAAATGAGACATAGGTGACTGTTTTTGTTTTGGGCTTTTTTTTTGTTCAGACAAAGAAAGTGGAGAGAGATGCTGTATCATCCAGTGAAAGTGAAGACGAAAAAGAAGACAAGAAGGTGACTGTTTCCTACAAGTCCACACGATCAGCGGTGAGTTGACTTTTTCTTTCATATTGCCTTTTTAAAGGCAGTCCTTTAATAGCAAAGCCAGGGATATGAATGAGCAAGGTATCCAACCGTTTGTTGTTGTATCTGTATCCATGCTCATTTGGCCTCTGCTGCTTTGGCTTGTGTGTGTGTTCACTCTCCTGTATACTGCTTTAGAGCCACAGTCTTGCGAACTTATTGATGTGCTTATATGTAAACTTTTCTCCCAATCCTATCTAAAAACAAGAAACCAGAGGGACCGGAGGACATGGGTGCGACTGCTACATATCAGCTGGACACAGAGAAAGACAAAGATGCACAGGCCATTTTTGAAAGGAGTCAGAAAATCCAAGAGGTAGGAGATGCTATTTTTAATGTTAAAGCTTTGTAGAAAAGGCTACCGCTTCTATCATATAAGGACTTAGTTGGAAAACTGTTCCGTTTATATTCACAAATTGTGAATTGAATGCTAAATCTTTTTTTAAAAAGTCCAGTAGTCTCAACTAAATCTTGAAGGAGTGTTCTTTTTTTCTCTCTCTTGTAATAGGAACTGACAGGTAAAGATGATGATAAAATCTACCGTGGCATCAACAACTACCAAAAATTCATCAAGCCTAAAGACACAACTATGGGCAATGCCTCCTCTGGCATGGTCAGGTGAGCATTAAGGCGAGGCATATCCATTCCATCACAGTCACATTGTGTCATTAAAAAAAAATAAAAGTAAACAGAACACCAAATGTACTTCTCTTATGCATGTGTGTGTCATTGAAACTGCTAATAAACCACAAAGACAAATGAAATCTTGAGCTTTTTAAGGGGCTTGAAATAGTCATTAAATAATGCTCCATCTGCTCAAGCGCTTTCCTATGATGGTGCATGGTTGATGATGTATTGCTGATGCAGTTTTGTTTTTTTAGTTCTGAAATGTAATTAATTAATGCTGATATGTATAATTCAGTTCAATCATTTTAACAGAAAAGGACCAATCAGAGCCCCCGAACACCTGCGAGCCACAGTCAGGTGGGACTACCAGCCAGATATCTGCAAAGACTACAAGGAGACTGGTTTTTGTGGTTTTGGAGGTGAGTATGAGATTTTAAAATACATGTCTGTGGTATAATTAATCAAACACTTTTCATTTTAATGTCTTGACACTTCCCTGCATCTATTGAAGAAGAAAAACAACTCAGATTAAATGTTGTGTGTTAGATGGGACAAATTTAATTAGAACCTCCCACTAGTTAGAACAACATACACTCACTGGCCACTTCAATAGGTGTATCTGTTCAACTGCTTGTCAGTTCAAAAATCTATTCAGCCACATAGAAGCAGCTAAGTGCATTTAGGCAAGAAATTTGGTTTAAGTGAATCTAAATGTGGCATGGTTGTTGGTGCCAGACAAGCTGGTCTTTCAGCTGATTTCAGAAAATGCGGATCCACTGGAATTTTCCCACAGAGCCACCTTTTGGGTTTACAGAGACTGGTCCATAATTTTAGGTGAGCTGCAGTTCTCCGGGTGAAAATGCCTTGTTGATGCCAGAAATCAGAGAATGTTCAGACTGCTTGACCTGATAAGAAGGCGACAGTAATTCAAATAACCACACATTACGCAGATGAGCATCTCTGAATGGACAACATGTTAAACCTTAACGCAGATGGAGGTTCAGCAACCGAAGACCACACTGGGTGGAACTGCTGACAGCTAAGAACAGAAAACTGAAGCGACTGTTCACACAGGCTCACCCTAATTGGACAATAGAACAATCTTGCCTTGTATCAACAGTTCAGGCTGCTGCTGGTGGTGTAATATTGTTGGGGAACATTTTCTTTACACGCTTCGGGTCCCTTAGTACAAGTTAAGTTTGGTTTAAATGCCACAGCATATCTGAGTATTGTTGCTGACCATCTCCAACTCTTAATGACCACAGCACATTTTTAGACTTTGCTTCCAGCACAATAATGAAACATCATTATTGTTTTGTGGGAAATTAAACTATTACCGTGGGGGCTTTACCTTACATTATAAAGCACCTTGAGGTGACTGTTGTAGTGATTTGGTGCTATATAGACAAAACTGAAACAAGTGTATCGGGTGGAACGAGAGTCTGACTCCAACTGTACAAAAGCCTTTTAAAGAAAGATTTTGGCAGAATACACTTTTTTTTTTCTCGGTGGTTATCATAAAACTTCAAGTTTTTTCTTAAGTTTTTTTCATTGGGATTGAGTTGTCTTTTTTATTCTATTTATCTATAGATAAGAGCAATTTGTAGTGTGTGTGTGTGTGTGAAACATTTAAGAAAAATACTGGTGATTCAATAAAGCTTTCCTCTTGATCATATCTCCTGCTATCAGACAGCTGCAAGTTTCTTCACGACAGATCGGACTACAAACATGGCTGGCAGATTGAGAGGGAACTGGAAGAGGGACGATATGGAGCCAATGGTGAGTTGAGAAGGATTTAAACTGCATTTTTGTTCCTACTGTAAACAAGCTTTTCCTGAACTGTCATATTTTTATTTAGATGAAGAGAACTATGAAGTAAGCAGTGATGAGGAAGACTTCCCCTTTAAGTGCTTCATCTGCCGGGAATCCTTTAAGAATCCCATAGTCACAAAGTAAGACTTTTCTGTCATTTTTTCCTTACCAAGCTGTTTCCTTTTTTTTTTGAAATGTATTAACAAGTCTAATGTCTCTCAGGTGCAGGCACTTTTTTTGTGAGGTTTGTGCACTTCAGCATTACCGCAAGTCCAAGCGGTGTTATGTGTGCGATACTCAAACCCATGGAGTGTTCAATCCTGCTAAAGGTACGCAAGATCTCTATAAAACAGACGACTTCTTTTAATGTCTTGATTGTCCTTTCTGCATGGGTCCGCTCAGTTATTAGTGAAAAAACTTTTGGCATTAGACATTGAGTGAAAGAGTCCATGCGGATGTCAATGTGTCTGCCTACTTCTTGTCACTGCGCACTCGGGTGTAGAGAATTTACATAAAAATGCACCAACTATGCATGCACCCCAGGCGATAGGCTTCAAAGAAGTATAACAGCAATGATTACTCGGCAGTCAGGTTTCCAGCTGTCTTTGTCCGCAATAAGTATAATGAAGGTTATAAGATAGTATTGTAATCAGTGCAACTTAATACTACCCATTAATCATGTTTTATTTGACCTTTTTTCCCCTCAGAGTTGATGGCCAAGCTGGAGAAGCATAATGCCATGACAGACCAACCACCATCCGATGAAGACAATTAGCAAAATCCCCAAATTTCCAACCTCCCCTACGTGTTTGTCTGTGTAAAATTTGAATAAAACATTTTTTAATAAGGTTTATAGCCTCAGTGTGTGGTGCCATCAAAATAAAAAGTTAATGTCAACCACGTTTATTGTTAAAAGTCAAGTTTGAGTTTTGCAACACATTGCTTTGCCCTCAATTTCAAATATACATGCAGACAAAACAAGCACCAATAAAACATTCATTTTTGACATGAGTTAATACCCAGAGTAAGTTCAAGCAAATACATACGTCTATGCTTTGATGGTTAAACTAACACGTTAATCTTAACCTCTGTGCAACAGAAGAGTTGTCTGAAACATGAAATGTAGTTTACACTGTAACACAAGCAGAGCTAAGAAATGTGTTTACATGCCATTAATTTAGCTGACCCTCTGGGTAAACGCAAAACCTTCCATCTGGTGCAGAAGACCAACCGAGTCAGCTGTGAGGACCGCTGTGCACCGTTATGGTGGTCTCACTGAGCATATGGGCCACATCAAGCAGCCCTGTTCTCACACGAGGTAGAGTGTCCCCTCTGAATATTTAGTAGCAGCTTCAAACCAATTTGTTTTGTGAGACTCTTTAGGCTACAAACACAGACTCTGACCTCAACACTAGCATGAGGAAGTGAGAGTCCTGTTTTGTTTTAGCTCCAGGGGGCTTGTAATGTGAGAGTACAATCTGTAAACAGGTGTATGTGTGTGTGTGTGTGTGTGAGAGAGTGAGAGTGTGTGTGTGTGAGAGAGAGAGACAAAGAGGCAATCAGTGCAGTGCAAGAGTTTGTGCATATCTAAAGAACAAAAGCGTGAGAGATGTCAAAAGAGGCAGGATGGCTGCTGGTTTGTAACCTGGGTCTGAGAACAGCCACTCCTTTTAGTATTATATACATAGGGGCCTTAACAAAATTAATCTTGCCCCATCTGCTCAGAGAGTTTCTCATATGAACATCTTCCCGCCAAGTTCTCCACTGTCAGAAGTCCCAGTCATCTACTTCCAGGTGGCTGAGACCAGATTCCAGACTGGCAAGTCCAGAAGGTGAGTCCTGAGGCTGGGAGCTTTCAAAGCTGGTGATAGGCGACACTGGGCGCAACAGCTCAGGTAGGGCCTCTGAAGGTCGCCGTTTGATCTAAGAAAACAAAAAGATTTAGAGAACAAACTGAAACACGACCAATTCATATCTTATTCACCAAAATTCTTACTTACTTACCCACAATTGTCTAACACTTTAAATACTGTATACTGATACATGTACACAAGTGAAAATGTTATAATTAATCTGATATCTTGCACACCTGTTTGAAGAAGGGATGGCCAACAAGACTGGTTGCAGATGGTCTGAAGAAATGCAATCAGGAAAACAGTTAGTGTCCCAATCATAACACATTCCTAAAAGCAGTTGCAGTGCATTTATCGCATATATACTTTAAATATGCAGGGAGAGTTTCGCCAACCTTTTTTCTGGGTCTCGCTGTAGACACAGCTCAACAAAGGCGTGGAACTGTGGGGAGAACGTTCGGTTGTATGGGTGTCCTCCTGACGATGACGAAGGTTCGCCGTTGGAGTGTCGGACTCCTCCCGCTCCCTCACAGATCCCAGAGTCGGCACCAGAACGGGAAGGCTTCATGGACAGCTCCTCTGGTGGTATAGTTGTGGTATCCAGCAAGCATGGCACTGTCCCGTTTAGCTTCTCCAGTAGCATCTGTGGAAATGAGCTAGTATTAGTTTAACCCAAAGACCTTCTTGGACACCTTAGAGTTCGTGGTGTTAGTGTTCAGCTTTGCCCCCAATCTTCAGTTTAGATCAAAATGAAAACAACACCAATATTGTTGTTTACCATTAAATTACTTTCTACAGTCAAAATGTAACACAGGAGACTTTTTATGGTGTTGACACATCTCTGCTTACTTGTGTAGCTGGCATGTCTTTGAAGGGAACGTGTCCATTGGCTAGTTCACAGGCTGTGATGCCGAGGCTGTAGATGTCCGATCGAGAGTCATAGCCCTGGAGATTCTTCAAAGAAATCAAATGGAAACCTACTGTCAGTTTCATCTGTACTCTTCTTCTCATTTCTGGTCATTTTCTCAAACTATAGTTCTGCAGCCTGTAACTTTGACTGCAGAACAGCATTCTCAGTGTTGCAGTGTTGAAAAATGTAGTACCTGTTGCAGCACTTCGGGACTAAGCCACGGCAGCACGTTAACGCTGTACTGCGGGAAGTCGTGGACCACTTTGGCCCTTTGGCCATGTCGAATGAGGCTAAAGATGCTTCGCAGACCTGACATGCAGACTTGTCCATCTGCAGAGATCAAAACGTGGCTGGCCTTCACACTCCTGCATAACCAAAACATTTAAGATAATCAATATCGTATGAGGTGTGAATGATTGTATTTTAATGACAGGGTAATATAAATTAAACCGCATGTTTGTTTGGTTTTTTTTACCATAAATAATAATAAAAATAATAATAATAATAATAATAATATTCTCTTTACTGTATAAGTGTGTCTTACCGGTGCACATATCCCATATGATGGATGTATTCAAGAGCTTTGAGCATGCCTAGCAAAATGTATGCTATAGTCAGCTCACTCATACCATCTGTAAAATGTGTGCAGATGAGATCTCTGGCTGACCCTGCAAGATTCAAAAACAGATGATCGTGATCAGAAAGCTCTCCGGCATTAGCAGGCTGCTTTATAAATTGTTAACATAAATTTAGTTGCATAACGTATGAGAAACAGCGATAAGGTAAGAAATTGGATTGCTTACCATAAGCCATGAAAGGTGTGATGACCCATAATTCATTTTCAGCTATAAAGACGCTCTTGTATGGTAGAATACTGGGGTGGTGAAACAACTTTGACACATGTAGTTCACCCTGTGAGACAGAAAGGAAAGTACATGTTATTATGTCAGAATCAAAGATGGGGAGGAGAAGATTACGAATACGAGGCTGGCAAATACAGACAAATTCTCAATAAAGCACTAAAATGAAATATGGGGAGGAGGGTTACATAAGAGTCAAGTCATGCACACTGAAGGCATTGAGCAATTCAAACCTGCAGGTAGGTAACCATGTCATTAGTACATGACTCCAAGTCAATCCGTCGGATGGCCACATGCTCCCCAGTGGGTCTATATTGAGCCAGGTTAACAGTCATTAAATTGTCCAAGCCCCGACCTACAAGACAATATTCAAATCACTGAGACAAAGTCATCCTCCAGTTCTGTTTGTTTGAATATTTATGTTGTTGTATGTTGTTAAACGCTAAACAAACACAACTTAACAATACTTTTTATTTATGATCCAAATACTACCTTTAATAGTAAAAAAAAACAAAACAAAACAACACATCCTTAAAATTTAACTACACTTAAAAAATTCGAGGCTTTAAAGAAGCATTTTACATTCAACTTTAGTTTAAAAGGAAGGAAAAACCACCAGGACTGTAAACTACTGATATAGTAGCAGATCCAGCTCACGAGCTATCATAATTCACAGGAAGGTGACCACGGTGTGTGTACATTTGATTAGATTCTGATCAACACTGAAAAAAGAGCAGTGATAAGAATTGTAAATGAATGGTCGATGGACATATTGCTATAGGAAAGCTTATCGTTTTTTTGATCACTTGTTTATATCTAACCATATTTAAGTTGAGCCGTCTTTACTCAAGCATCAATACATTTTGTTTATCAAATGGCCAGAAATAACAAGAACGACATTAATGAAGGTCACCCAAAGCTACTACCTTAACTATATGGAGACCAGTTGTGCTTAAAGGGCGCATTATGAGTCAGGAAAAACCCTAGGTGATCTAGTTTTATGGAAGAAAAAAACAAAACAAAAACATCACAAGAAACTGTTCTTTAGCCAGTGCAGGCAAAACAAATCTGGTACTGCCAACAAAAACTGAATTAAGTAGAGGCATGTCTTTGATTTTACTTACCAATAACAGCAAGGAGCTCATAAGAGCTGCTGTCAGGAAGGAAACTGCCCATAGTGTCTCGACGAGGGAAGGCGGTCAGACTCTCCTGACTGTCCTCATTGGCCTGGAGGAGAAAAGGAAACAGTGAACAAAGATCAGTTCTGGCATGAACCTCAGTGGTTATAGCACTGAACCAAAAGGGTTTGTGAGTGACAGCTGGAGACTTAGTCTTATGTGTGATAGCTGTTAGAAGATCACTAGAGAGGAGACTCAGGTGTGTTAGCATGACCCATAGCAATAGTGGAATTAGAAAAAATTAGTAACACAAACTAGGCAAACTATGTGTTTTATCATTAAGATAATGACCAGTGCTCCACTTAATCAGAATACTTCAATAATCCCTAAGGACATTATGGTACATATATGCAATTTTAATTGCTCCAGAGAATTGCAGTGCATCAGTTGTATATGGTTACTCCTCCGAACCACAGACAGTGTAAAAACATGGATGCAGCTTCCAGGCCAATTGTGAAGTGCCTTAACCCTGCCTTCTATCTGAAAGCCATGTGTGAACGCTCATGTGTTAACAACTTGTCAATTACAAGTCACGAGCCAGTAAGCAAGCAGTTTCAAAGTCAGACCTGCCCCTCTCCATTACATCTGATTGGTTTTTTTGTTGTTGTTGTTAGTTTTTTTTAAAGATGCTAATAGTGTAAATGCTCATTTCAAAGCCTCAGAACAAGACTTCATGGTAGCTGTGCCATCTTTTATACCATCTACGCTATGAACCAATTCTCCAATAACAAAAACAGAAGTTAAGCTAAAAACTTTTTACATAACATGTAGAGAACAGTTTATTTTTTTGAAAGTGAGGACTCCTGAATTCCATCAGTTTACTTCTGTTAAAATGATGGAAATGGACAGACTGCAGTAGCAAGCTGTGGAGGCAAATGACAGCAAGATGTATGAATATTTGGACCGTCTCCATGGTGACCAGCAGTAAGAGAGACAGTAAAAATTAGAACAGCACCCTTCTTTGATCATTGACTCTTACAGGCTGGAGATGGCTTCAAGATCAAGATCAGGAACACACAACTCTGAAAGTATCCTTATAGATAAAACCAAGAGTTGTTTCTTGTGTAAACCAAGCCACAAGGAATTATCTTTATGTAGTTCAAATTAAATACGCATTAAAACTGGCATTACGGCAAAGTCAAACATGCTTTGGCAGCCATCGCTTAAGGGAATATCGGCGAATGTCATCTAATCACGTGGGGTACACTAGACGCTGCCACTGTGATCAGATTTAGAAGGGGTTACCATGCATTGCAAAAGCTCAACACATGGAACTCCATCCATTAACAAACTGCAGGGACACACAGTCGCAGACATCAAAGTGCGACACTTTCAGCTCACCACCAACTCAACATCGGGGCCGTCACCTCACACAGGAAGTGTGAAAACACACAATATCTTCTTATTGTTACTCAAGACTTTTAGTACGGTTCCAAAAAGACATCAAAATCCAAAACACAGCAGCTGCCTGAAGCCCAAAATGTGAACAGCAGCACACCAAAGGACTCAGAATATTTCAAATAAGCTGTAGGAGGGAATTAATTCATCTCTTTCAGGTATGCTTGTCTATAAACCACAAAACAGAAGCCCTTGCGAGTAGGTGAAAAGGGCTTTCTATGCTACAAGCATGTACAGTGTGTGTCATGAACTGGACAGTCATGCATATATAAATGTGCAAAGCCTTGAGGGGGTAGTGGATTCTGCTTATTCTGTGTGCGCACATACATATACATGCATGCACGCACATACACAAAAGGCACATGGGGTGATGCAGTGGCAGGAGTACCACACTTACTTTCCTGTGAGAGAATCCCTGAGCTTGCTCTGGGGTAGAAAAACCACATCAATGACATAAAAACATGTACACAAACAAAACAAGAGAAGGATCTGTGTTTAGAGAAGCTTTTAAATTGGTTAACACAGCCTCTGGAAGTAAGGGTTTGCTGCATGAACCAAAATTTGATAAATGAGCTTTGTTGGTTTCACATGATTTGTCTAATTCAGCATCTTTGTCCTTTTGGTGAGCACCCACACAGAATTATCTGTTTTAAAGGCTTCATTCACCCTTACAAAAACAAATTTAAAAAATAAAATAAAACAAAAAAATCTTGCCAAACCCACCAGGATCTTCCCAGATGTTATTTTAACCATCAGGAACACATCCAAAACAGAAATTATATACTTGATCAAAATGCAGCTCTGAGCAATGACCTGCATGCAATGAAATGAAAATGAGACAAATACTGCACAACAACTTTTCATTAAAAACAAACACTTGACAATAATAACAAGAATATCACAATTATAATACCAATTATTGAGGAGTCTGACACCCCAAAGAGGAGTTTTTGCATTCACAAAATTTTCAGAAAACTTGACCTCTGACCTTAATATCTGTGTAACCTCGACCTTAACTTGTTTGAGATTTTTTGGTAGCTATACATATGGTGTCAATTTGAAACTTGTAGGTCACTTCGTTCTTCAGTTATTGCATTTACAAAATTTGTCCACATCGCCCGCCTGGCAGGGTGACAACAATAGCCCATCAGCCTTTTATGGCTGAGGGGTAAAAACTATACAGAATACCAGAAACAAGAGGCAACAAATCATTACAACTCTGATCACATTAGCAAAGCAACTCTGTTGCCAATATTAAGGATTTTTTTTAAAAAGTTGCGTAAATTTTCCTTGTATGTAGGTTGAACTATTCCAAATCTAACCTTAAATAAGTCGCTCAGAGTTAAATGAGCTGTCAGCTGGGAAGAAGTAAGACAAAGTGAGAGACACAGACATCCCTTGCTAAGGCTGTGTAATGAGTTTAACATTATACTCCTTGGAGCCCCATTAACTGAGACACCATACTATGTAGTCTT
Source organism: Etia nguti (assembly GCA_015106755.1). NCBI lineage: Eukaryota > Metazoa > Chordata > Actinopteri > Cichliformes > Cichlidae > Etia > Etia nguti. Next base: position 49,885 of record VUQG01000463.1, read on the forward strand.
TACACCAATATGGATGTTTCTTCAGTAACCAATTAAATTAAATTATGTATGTGACATTGTAGCGCTATGAACCCTGCAAAACCTGGAGCACCCTCATTGCACCAGTCCCTCTACACCTCACTAAAGAGTTTCTCGTAGCTTTAAGGTGCAGTCATTAATTAATTAATGCATGAACTGCAGTCACTGAGGATGTGAACTAAGAAATAGCTGCAGAATGTCCATCTACCTTAACTGTATGTCTCAGACCTCAGATAAACTCTTATCAATGCTTGCATACTTTTCTGTCAGCTGAGCACTGCAAAACAATGACGCCAAACTAATGGCTGTGGACCTTTTGCACAGTTCAGTCACATGCATGCCTTTTTTTTTTTTTTTTTTTGTTTTCCACCCCCTTTCC
>VUQG01000463.1:57636-72217 GCA_015106755.1 Etia nguti
AAAAAAAGCAAAACCCTCACACTGCTTTTATTTTAATCCTCTCTAAAAAGGCCAATGAGGATGTGACTCAGGTAGTGGAGCTGCTGCTCAGTGGGTCAGATAAATGGGGCTGGCTGACTCGCCGGCTGGTTGAATTCACCTCCACAGGATCGGTCCTCATTTTTGTCACCAAGAAGGCCAACTGTGAGGAGCTAGCTACTAACCTGACTCAAGAGGGCTACAGCCTGGGCCTTCTGCATGGTGATATGGACCAGAGCGAGAGGAACAAGGTCATCAGTGATTTCAAGAAGAAGAACTTGCCCGTTCTGGTGGCCACTGATGTAGCTGGTGTGTACAAGATGTAGTTCTGATTGACACTGAGGTTTCCTTGTTCCCTTTTCTTTACGTTTTCATCACTTTCTGTAGCAATTTAATTTTCTGCAAGCTGAGAAACACATGCAAGTATGAACACAATTGTAATCTTCTAACATTTCCTTGCTCCCTTTTTTCCTCTCACCAGCTCGTGGTCTGGACATCCCGTCCATTCGCACGGTGGTGAACTACGACGTTGCACGAGACATCGACACACACACCCACAGGATCGGTAGAACGGGTCGTGCTGGAGAAAAAGGTGTGGCCTACACTCTCCTCACCAATAAAGACACATCATTTGCTGGGGACCTGGTGCGGAATCTGGAGGGAGCTAATCAGGCTGTTTCCAAAGAACTGATGGACTTGGCCATGCAGGTTAGATAAATAACTCAGAGATTCACAAAACAATATTTATCTGGACTAAATGGATCACGTATTTGATTGAATTTTTTGTAAACTTTGCTCCACTGGCATTGGGTTTTTTTTGTTTGTTTGTTTTTTTCCCAGAATCCCTGGTTCAGGAAGTCACGATTCAAGGGCGGCAAAGGAAAGAAACTGAACATTGGTGGAGGTGGTCTTGGTTACAGAGAGAGACCCGGCCTTGGGGCTGAAAGTTCTGTAAGTTACTGATTATTAGACTGTGAAACTCCTAATGATTGTAATCATTAATGCACACTGTAAATTAATTATCAAAATGCCCATAATAACAGACGATGACTTATAACTGTTTTCTTTACAGGAACGTAGCAGCACTAGTAGCTTGTTGTCTTCCACTAGTAGCTATGAAGGCTACAGCAAACCAACTACTGGGGCAATGGGGGATCGCATGTCTGCAATGAAACAAGCCTTTCAGGTATTCACTAATTCAATTTTTCTGCCATTCTCCTTTATGATCTATAATTATTCCTACCTAGAGAGATTTCAGATGGATGTTTACGATGGAGTATTAGGGCCACATTGAGAAAAAAAATATTATTGATCATTTTGAGAATAAAATAAAAGTTGAAAACCCATTTAGAGAAAAAAGTCAAAATGTGGAGATTACAGTTGTTTTTTCGAGACAAATTGCCACGGCTGCTATATCCTCAGGGTTACTGAAATTGTACTTCAGACTCAGCTTAAGTGACTAGGAAAGAAATGATTTCTCTGTTAGCACATAAACACAGTGTGGTGATAAGTATAAGGACCCTGAAAAGAAGATGCTGAAAGCTGCATTTGGTCAAACAGAAAAACCACACAAAATTGAAAGAGTGGATTTGTACAAAATTAAATGGCTGGTAATGCACAGAGGCAAGATTATTGATGGTTCCACCCTTGTCCAATAAAGAGGATGTATGTTGTATCATTACAAGTCATGTGCACGAGGCATTTTGTAGAGGGTATAGCAGCCATGGCAGTTTGTCTTAAAAGGAAAGCAGTAATCTGCACGTTTCTTATTGAATATCTTTATTGTCATTGTCGCTTGTACAACGAAATTAAAAAGTTGTCTTCGATCGGTGCTAAAAACCTTAAAATGCTAATAAAACAACAGAACATTTACATTCATTCCAATGCATATGCCTCAATTAGTTGCTAGTTATTCCACACCATGGTACAGGGTACGATTGCTAATGCTGATGTTCAAGTACGATATTGCTGTTGGGTAGAAACTGTGTTTAAGTCTGACTTTTAACTCGACTTCGAGTTAAAACTTCAACTTTTAACTCAAATTAGTATTTCAACTTTAATCTAAAATTGTTTTACTTTGATCTCAAAATGATCAATAATGTTTGTTTTTCCTTAATGGGGCCCTAATACTCCTTTGTATATATTAGACTCACCTCCACGTATCGTGTATAAAGATCTCTGTAACTCCTCAATGCTTAATGCAGTATTTTTTGTTTAGCTGCTTAAATTAAAGCTGAAAGTCTGCAGTTCAGTTGCTTCTTGACGAGTTCATTTTAAACCTACTGTGTACGCTTACTTTGGACATTGTTTGTTAGAAAGGAATAAATGCCATAGGTTTAAGGTAGTTAGTCATTCATAATGTCTCTTTTTCCTCTAGGCTCAATATAAGAGCCACTTTGTAGCTGCATCCAGCGGCCCCCCAAAGCTCAGTGCCAAGTCTAGTGGCTCCTCAGGATGGACCAGTGCCGGCAGCCTGAGCTCTGTGCCAACAGAGTCTGCCAATGGCTCAGAACGGTCTCACAGTGCTACCTTGTCCATGGTGGGTTTCACCAGTGCTGGCTCCCTGAGCTCAGTGACCCCCACCAGTCAAACCAGTTCACACCACAGCTACACTCCACCTGCACCTCCGTCACAGAGAGAGAGCTCACGTGATAGACACGGGGACGACCGGGGGCGTCACGGTGACAGTCAACACCGCCATAGCGACAGGAACGATCGATACAGTAGCGAGGATCGCTACGGAGACCGGGATCGTCACGGGGATAGAGATAGAGATCGTGACCGCCACAGCGACCGTGATCGCCACAGCAGCAGCCGCCACAGTGACAGTCGTAACGGAGATGGAAGCAAGAGGGACAGAGATGATCGGAGGAGTGATAGGGATGGGGGAGACAGGGGGAGTGGAGATGGGAGGGACAGAGGAAGCGATAGCTTTGCTGTCCCTGAACCACCTAAACGTAGAAAGAGCAGATGGGACAACTAAAGAGAACATAAACACATTAATCGATCTTTATGTGCACCCAACTGCTCCATAACAAGCTTGTCTGTATAGGCAGATAGCAGAGCATATCAGAGGCTGACACAAGCACAGAACTGTAGGGGATATTTTAGAGATTTCGATTAGATAGGAAGTGTACCAAACCTCCTATCAGGCTGGTTAGGATGTCATCGTTTGGAGTAAAACAGTTTGGTCAGATCAGCATAAGCGGCTCCGAGACAGCTACTGTACATATACCATCAAGACTGTTGTTATTGTAAGTCAAGTCAAGTCAAGCAATACAGCTGTAATAAATCCTCCTGTCCATTAAAAACAATCAAAATTAGGATGTGTTATTGTTGTTTGTCTCACTGGGCTCCTGCTTTTGGCTTGCAAACCTGATGCTTTATTTTCTCCAATGGATTTTTGCCAAGTGTGTTTGTATTTTTGCATTTTGTTAATCTACAGAGCAAACTGTTTGATTTCTGAAGGCGCACTGTGATGATTCACAGTCACTCGAGTACATGTCAAAACAAATATGTATAGTTCTTTTTGTGTCTTGTATTCAAGTTTTAGTGAAGTGCCTTTCTTTGGCATTTAGTCTGTATTCCGAAATGTTTTCAAGAAAATGCATTTGTTTGAGAGGAATTTCAAGTGTATATTCACATGGAAAATGAGAGGTTTTTGATTAAAAGGACTCCTTTGGCACAAGCTTTTTATATATTCATCTTTGGCCTTCATTACATAGTTATAGGGTCAGAAAGTTGGGACTGAGATGGGATGACATGATGCAAAGGGACTGGGTTGAAATGAAACCCACCCTGCCGCATTAAGAACTGAGCTTTTGTTGTATGGGCTGTTGCTTTAGCATCATGTGAGATAAAAGAAGTTTTGACTGTTGATGTTAAAATCCAAAAAGGTGGCGTGGAAAGTTGGGAGTTGTGTATTTCTCTAAAGTGGTTTAAATTCATTTAATTTAAACTTAAACAGTTCCTGGCAGCACACAGCCACAAAAAGTAGTTTTGTCATTTCTCACTGTGACCACTGGGGGGCATAATGGTTGTGATAATAAATACTACACATACTCCAGCGTGGTGGTATCAACCATCATATTTTTGCAGACAGCTTAGATATTTGTGTATAATCCCTGTGCAAATTTTATTCCCATAAACTAAAAAACAAAAAGTAAAAACTAGCATGTCACAATTTTACTCCCCCTTTTCAAAAAAAAAAGTTTTACCAATTTTCTTCTATCTACTTTTGATGGAGCATTTCTACATTGTTATAAGGAAATATATGGATATAAATACACATTTTAGTCTTCTTACAATGTGTAATTTATTTTGGCAACTTGTAATCTCCTGATTTAATAATTGATTGAATCGGGGAAACAAATATAATGAATAAGATGAAGAGTTAATAGTTGTTAAAGCAAATAAATATGTGTGCTGATAATATAACACACATTATTCCACGATTAGACTTTTGTGTTAATTATAATGACGAACAGCCTAAGATGTCTTAAGAAAAAAAAGTGCACTTTCACCATAACAGTTTGTCGCCATTCAGTGACTTTATTGTCATTACTTGCATATTACTCACATTTATATATATCTTTTTTTACTCATACTGACCACTCGAAGTGTTTACCATAGATTCCATACATTCACGCAACACTTTATGCACTTCAAGGACTTCACCTACCTCTTACCCATAGCCAATTTAGAATCTAATCTAATATGCATGTATTTTGACTGTGTAAGGAGGCCTAAGTACCCAGGGGAGACGATGCAAACTCCACACAGGAAGGCTCCAGCTAGGGTTCAAACAAGGAACTCCACCACAGTGGAGCTTTTAAAGGCACAAAACCTGCACAACACGCAATTTTGTAACAGATGAAAACGGAACAATAGTATTTTGCACCTTTATGATTAGAACTACATGTATTTTAAGTAAGTACTTTAAGTAAGTAGTAAGTTGAAAATATTTTTAACTTATAACACATTTTTACTCCTGTCTATAAATACTGCCATCGCATCACCCCACGAGAATTATCAGTGCATTAGATTAAAATAAATAAATAAATAAAATAATGCACGGTTCCGCGGTACATTTAGTCACATGGTTTTGACAAATTTAATGTATAGAAAAAAACAAAAAGCATCGAAAGCTTCAGGAAAGACACGCCCAGCAATAATATGAATAACATTAGAACAAATGTGCAGTTAAAAGCAATTACCAAAGAATATCTAAACTAATAAGCCGAAAGTTATTACCATTGTTCTTTTAAAACATATAGCTTACGATTAAAATATATTTAACCTTTATTTAAAAACTTCCTTTTCGAGTCTTAGTTGTGATTTGTCCGATAACACGCGAATGTGTCAGAACAGATGAGAACCAATAGCGTGCGACCTCCTGCCGGAGAAAAAAAAAAAACGTTCCGTTGAAAACCCGAAGCGAGAAGCGAAGAGGAGGCAGAAATTCGCCGGCGTTGGGGTCACTGTCTCCGAAAAAAAATATTGCCTTAACCCAAAAGTGAATGAGAGGGAAGGTATCTGCCTCCAGCTACTGAGCAAGCAGACTCCGTGTTATCAGCCAGTGTGTCGCAGACAAGAAGCCAGATGGTGAGTGTGTATTTTTTTTTGTCCGTTTGCACCGTGTGTGTGTCTGCAGCCTCCTCTCCCTCCGCCGCGCGCCCCTCTTCTTCTTCTTTTATTTTTTTTGTGAGAAGATGTGAGGTGATGATGTCTTTCCACCCGGGAACGGTTAGCTGTGCAGGAACTGATTTGTTATGTAAACCACTGCGTGAATTGCTTGGGCAGGAGGAGAGAATTAGCTCTGAAAAATTTCCACAGAATTTAAATGCCCGCCGCCGCAGCCGCCGTGTTCCTCAAAAATGCTAACAGTGTGCCGCTTCTTTTCTGCTCGTTAGCTAGCTCGATGGCTAATTATTATAATCTAACCATAGTATCTAATATACTATTAATGCGTTATTACACAGCACGCTTGCTTATTATTAAGTCTACGACGTATTCATTTTCCCTCCTTTTTATCGGCCTACTTATACATGTGTTTAAATCAGTTGAATATTATGTGGCGTGTATTTATGTTTTTGTTTTGCTGGAGCTGCACCAACCATAGCAGATTGTCATTACTTGCACCTGATATTTCATTCAAGAAACCTGGGAAAGAAAAGTAGCAAAAAAAGTATAAAGATGCATGTTGTATTCCGCTCACTGGGCATACTTTGCAGCCAGCTGGCTTCATACATGATCATAACATGAATGTTGAATGGCACCATCCATCCAGGCATCCCTGCATCCCTAGGGAATAACTGTGTTCAGTGAGGGATAAGCAATTATCCAGGTTTGAATATAATGGATATACAGTGAGTACAATCGTACTCTTTGACTAATCCCTGCAGCATACAAAGTCGCCTTCCAAATGTATAAGTGACTGGGTTTTTAGCTTTATTTGCACTTACTCTAGTGGTTTGTATTGTCAAACCATTATGTGCGGTGTGGTAAAACCACATTTCATCCATCCAAAGCACCACAGCTTTAGAAGTCTGTAATTATGGCCCTGGCATATGGCGAGAAGGCTTAAGTAAGTATACCGTCATTCTCTGATTTCCTGCTATCATCAGTGTACTGTCTGAGTGTAATTTCAGTTGGAGTAGACTGCACAGATTGACACCCTGCTCTGCTGCCTGAACTACGTCAGTATCCTGCTGGATTTGGGAGCCTGTTGTTGCAGTTTGACTCACTTGTTTGCCCAGACAGTAAATAAATAAAGCAGCTTTAAGCAAACCCCATTTTCCAAAGCTGCAAAGAGGACTACTAAAAATTGTATTTAGTTTGTCCATATGCTGTTCTGTCAAACAATTACCATTAACGACACAAAAGCCTGATTTGTTGGGCATGTCAGAAGTGCCATATGTTGGATGGAAGGGGGGGTTGCCGGCTGTCAGATGTGCACAGGAGTATTAAATGGGTTGCCAGCAGGTCCATGGCATAAAAGTGGCACATAGTTACACTGGGTGCATACCTGTGCCTTTATATCCCTCTCTCTCAATCATTTACTAAATTACAGTCATGGTTTGCTTTGAAAATAAGAAATCTAGCCAGGAGGTATGTGTAAGCAGGCAGGATCAGGCATGGAAAGATGTTGAAACAATTCACAGTTGATTTAATGCTTTTAAACTTTATGCTTTAACTGATTATATATCTATATCTATATATCTTGTGTATCTGTGTGAGTGTTTTTATTGTTGTGTGGAAACGTCACTTCTTTGCAAGCCAAATCAGCTGTGTAGAGACGAATCAGTATTTTTCAATCATTGGACAAATCACTGATTACCAGTTGAGCACACACATGCATACACCTGACTCAGTAAAAGAAAAAATGCACGTCTCTTTCGTTTCCTGTGGGTATGTGCAATCTCGTTTTAGAGTCTGTAAACCTGCATGAAGACTCGTTCCAGGAAGTCTTAGTGCATTACATTCTCTTTGATGTATTTAATTTTCCTGAGAAGTTTCATGTCATTCTCTTGTAAATCAGATCTCAGACAGATGTGTGGGGCTGGTAATAAAGGTTTGGCTGCTCTACTCGTACAGCAACAATCCAGACCATTGCCAGCAACTGCTCCAGTAGAAGATAAGAAACTTCAACATGATTATAGTCTTTTCTCCATTCTTTTTATACAGTCCAGTATCCCCAGCCTCCCCCACTGCCATTTAAAGCTCTGTGTGTCTCTTCTTTATACCAGTATTTTTCAGTCTGGACTGAAACCATTAACTCACATTACGTTTTGTCTCTGAGGTTGTCAGCACTGGCCCAACGTCTAAAGGCCTGGCGGAAAATAGTTTTGAAGTACTCCAGTTTCTCACAGCATCATAAGTCAACAGAGGACATCTAAGATATCTCATGTCTGTGGGGGTCTGCAGACAGTCACCTCACAAATGATTACTTTTGAACTTGAGAAGTAAATACTTAAGGCACTTTATTGAGCAACATTTAATTCCCTGTTCCTTGCCCTCCAGTGCCACTGTGATGGAAATTTTGCCGTGATTGCAAAGCAGATATTTGCATAGGGCCATTTTTTTTGTAGACGGGATGAGGCATGTTACGGTGAATTCCATTAAAGGAGAAGAAGTTGATTGTGAAATGGTCTGTCTTCTGAAGTCCCTGATAACATCAGATCATGTCTTGAACTTGCGTCAGTTTCTGCTCTACCTCCAGCAAGGTTGCTGAAAGCAGTGGCCTTTTGCTACATCGAGTCATTCTCATCGAGAATGTGTTGGAGACTCTGGGTCTCCAACACATTCTTTCATAAGCTGGTTTTACTCCTTTCAATTTTAAAAAGAAACCATAAACATACCACCTGCTGCTGAATACCAGCACCGACAGTTAGGTTTAGCACTACTGGACAAGAATGATGCAGTACATTTTCCCTTAAAAACAACCTTTCTAATTTGGTCTTTTCAGCAAAAGTAGCCCTGCAGTGCAACTTATAAGTTAGCATATGTTTCTTGCTTTTAACTGCAAGTGATAAGTCATTAACACTTTCTCCTTTTGAAATGGCAAACTACTTCTCAGAAATGATACATGCAAATGATATTAAAATGTATGTTGTGGTTTTTGTACTACTGAAAGACTTCGCCTACTTCTTAAATTAGCAGAACAGCAAAACAAAAAAGAAAATAGAGATCAGAAATGGTTGGGATTGACTTTTTATTCATTAAAAAGTTCATGCACAGCTTACGTGCCAAACATTTTCTGTTTGCAGCTTTCTTATATGACGATCTGTTAATTTTCACAGTTAAATACAAAGATAATGAAACAATGAAAGAAAGACTGAATCAGAAAAGCGCTCAAAAGATGTTATCTTCTTCTGTTAGAAATGATCCCTGGCAGTGATGTTTTATGAAAACTCTACCACGTCAGATACTTGAGGAAATAATTGGCAGATTAATCAAAAATGGATATAGTTTTATTAGTCTCACTGTTCACCCCTTAAGTTCATGTCATCCTTCATTAACATAGGTTTCACGAATCTCTTTGTGAGTCTTAGACAGGAAGTGAAAAAAAACAAAAAACAATGAGACGTGGACATGTGATAAATGGTCTATACTGTCGAACACAGAAAATGCCTCGTCATTTTCTTCTTTTATACAGGAAGTTCAAAAGAAGAAGAGAAGTAGTGGTCAAGCAAAGACCAAAACTTGGCTTAGACATGATTAATCTGCAGACTGTTGAGGCAAACTTCTATCTGTGCTCTGACGAACGAGACCATGTCATTCTTCTTTTAGCTGCTCCCCAGCCAGTAGCCATGTTCAAATATTTCTCCATCACAGATTTTTTTTTTAAATTAACCCTATATCAGATGAGTGTTTTATTTTTTCCTTTCTCTGGCATGTTGTCCACATAGCTTGCTTTGTCTCTGCACGTTAACATTATCGATTCTCTTCAGCAGCTGTTGTAGTTGTTGGATGATTGCCGTAGCTTGCACATCCAGACTACATACAGTTAGATATTTTCTGTAAGATAAATATTCAGGCTCTAGGTTTATGTTGTAAGTACTGGTCTGGAAAATTATTGTTTTTATTTGTGAAACCGTTCGATGCTGATAAACAAGCTCGTTAACACTGTTGTGTGATGTGTTAATGAAGACGAGGTACTTTGTTCAGTTTTTTTCACTCTGCTTTCCAAATTATTAAACAATGATCTTGTTTCTAAAAATAAGAAAGAGAGCGGGAGAGAGAGAGAGAGACTGGGAACCTTATTTGATAAATGACATTTGTTACATAGCTTCCCTTCATTCCCTTGTAGGGGCCTGCTGCAGTGAATTGTGCAGCACTCTGTTTTAAATGATAATCAAGTGTGAAGTGGTGGCGTTTGCCTTCTTGTGTTCTGTCCATCAGCACTACAAGAGAAAAAAATGTGTGTCCATTTTGAACTTCACTAGTATGTTGAACTTTCACCCCCATAATACTCTTTTAGAGTTTTTGTAGCTAGTTAAAGGTCTGTGATTTATATCAGCAGACAGCTCTTGTATACACTTTTAAGATTTAGAGATCGGGGGCCCTGGTTGGTAGTTTTGGTGCTTGTTTAACATCAACATCAGTGAAGAATGTATATACTTTATTGCTATATACTTCCTATAATTCCTAAATGGCATCTCCACATACCCTCCTCATTACGTCTCCTCTTGATTTTGACAGAATAAGAACAGAACTGAGGGCCATTTAACTCCCTGGTCAAACACATCATCCATGGCCTCAAAGGAAAGGAGAGTAGGATTTTGGGACCTTTGTATTTTAAGTCAAAGGATTAAAATCATACTTCAACATGGAGATCAGGATGCACAGTTGCTTACTGCTGCTAAGAGCTGTGTAGGAAGAATACTGTAGCTTAGAATATAAATAGGGAAAATGGCTATCATGCCTCTGCCATACGGCGACAAAAATTACACTGTAGCACCAGTACTAGCAAGCGATGGTGCTACGGGGTTGATGTGTAGCTTCTTATTTACTATACCAATGTAATACAGGTATTTAACCTTTAATCTAAGTCAACAAAAGTGAACAAAACCTCATAGGTGGTTGCAGCATGAATACAAATGCACACAAGCAGACGTGCATGTGAGATTAAAGCGATTTGAGGGCTGAATGTGAGGAATGATGCTGTGAGCTAAGAGTAGAAGCTCTTTTCCAAGAAGATTTGAACACTTGAGTGAAAGTGCTCTTTGTTTGGTAAGATAACCACACTCCAGCTGGCTCTAGCTCCTCGTACACTGGTATGCCGAACTGCCCCACAGTTAAAACTGTGTTATTCATTGCAGGCCTAATTAAAACTTTATTTATGTTTAGATCAACTTTTATCTTAAAAAAAAATTTCTTGCGATTTATTCATACAGCACTAAGTTGCCATTTACAGTCAGTTATTAGTAAGGAAGTTGGTTAGGTACGTAGTGATTGTACTCCTTGTTGGGACTATGTAAGACAGAGGAAGCCAGATGTGTCAAAACAACTTCCTGCCACATTCAAGCTGTTTGATGGCAACTGAGACCCATATAAGGTAAAAGAAGACAAGATGGCACAAGCTAATCTCAAGTCTTCCTGCATGTTTGTGTACATGTTTTTGGAATGAATGCCTAGGCCTAACATAGAAGCTAATGCAGCTGGTTTATTTTTACCAAAGAGAAAACAAAACATTAGCTAGCCTTTGCTTTTGCTTTGATCACTTTACCCTTTTTGCAACATTTAATTCATGATTTCATTTGCACAACTGAAATTTGTTATCAGCCTTTTACAGCCTTTTACTGATGTAAATATTCTCTGCAAACGCACTTAAAATATTACAGAATCAAACTTGAGTTTCTGCAGTGTTCAGTCATTTGAGAAGATCAGAGGCATGCTAGTTTCTCAGTTGTATTGCAGTAACAGGAAGTGGTCTATCATGCGTTCTGCTAGATAACCAGAAAAGTGTGAGCTGTCTGCTAGCCAGCAGCAGCAGCATAATGACTGAGTTCAAGATGAATGGGGGATAACGGGGAGACGTCCAACTGTTGGGATGTGATTACATCTACAGGAAGCTGCATGGGCTCACTGTTAATGAACCAATCGTTTCAAAGTATGTCATCCGGTTGTCATAAGTACAGACAACACCCTTGCTGTTCTCCCTTTGAGGGTGCATTAAAGGCAACCCTGTTCAAAAACAATATGCTAATTAATACGGCAACAGTTTACATTGTTAATCAAGTAGAACTTCTCTAATCATTAAACTAACATGTGATGTACAATCCAGGAAGTGTGATTTAATAATCCATACATTGTGAAGCCACATTTGTCAATAAAAATTTGCAAAACTTTATCGTTTATGATTGTAGCCACAAATACTTGGTATTTGCTTAGCTGTGGCCTTGTTGCACATCGATGACAACATGAATTGTGTGCTTAATGCAGACCAAACATTAGCCTGACTTTGGCACTAATATAAATGAGAAAATTACTAATAATTTTTTACATATAACACATAGTGCAAATATAAGTTATGTCTAGCTAAATTGGATTTTATGGGGCAATGGGACCAGTTGCTGTGATCTATAGGACTTTATTTGCTCTACTGTTCAAAACAAACTTCTGACTACCAAGAAACCATCTGGATTGCTCACTCCTATACACAGTACAGGTAGCTAGTTTTTCAGGCATGTCAAGCACATTGCAATGTTATTTATCACTGGTTTGTTGCTTAACTTTTAAGCTTGACTCGTGTCAGCAGTTCAAGAACGATTCATGCTCTAATGCATCTTAACTGTTTGTTTGTTATTTTGTCGTCAAAGCTGTAATAAACCGGCAAAAGAACAGTGATCAGCATTTGTCTCTGATGCTAAAGAGCTTTAAAATTTATAGCAGCCTCTGAACCCCCATAACCTCACCCCAACGTCCAGCTCCAGCCAGATTGCCTTATATAACAGGGTTTTAGCAAAGTCTGCAGTGGACTTTCTCCTACCTCAACAGAGACTTCCCTTCTTCCGCACACTAAGTTTCCTGAAGTTCTTATTGTGCTTGTGTGTTGAATGTTTTTCTGTTTATTATCTGCTTGATCTACCTGTTAGTCCTGCTTAAAGATGTGATCATGTTCATTGCTTCAGGAAACCTACTGCAGTACTACTGTCACTTCAGCAAGTTCTTCCTCTTTCTTAACCTTCTTCGTGTCTGAGAAGTGTCTCTTTTGCTTATAAAACTGAACAAAACTGCGGTTGCATGACAAAAACTTTAAACACACGTAGTATGCAGAAAACTGTGCTGACTTGTGTTGTATGGCAGCCAGAGAATTAAAGAGTAAATTTATGAATGTGCATGATTGTGGGGTTCAGTAAAACAAAATGCTTCATTACATGAACTGATTACAGATTGCAAAGTTGAGTCATTTTTAAGACAAAGACCGGCAGCACATCAGTTTTATTACTTTAGTGAGAACTCTTCTACCTTTTGTAATAGAGTCCATGCCATTATCCCTTAAAATTTCTTAACTGAACGACTGAGTCTGAGTTGTTCTGCTATGTTGAGGGCAGATCCATGCAGAGCAACTCACAGCCCAAGTCACATGACTAAACAGAAGGCACCTGATCCTCTCCCAGGGGTGTAAAAAGACAGATGGAGTGAATAGAAAGAGATCAGATTGACACTATTAAAACACGGGCAAAGGTAATAAGAGGACAGTGAAACTACCCTTTATTATGATTTTCTGTCGCCTGTAATTTTATTGGACAGTTTCCTTTTGGCATTGTTACCTAAAATTTTTAATGGGTATACAGCATACACACACACACGCACGCGCGCGTTAGGCATTGTACATATTTGAATCATTTATTTAATTATTAAATGTATTTTTGTGTGCTCACACAGGACACCGGAAACACCACAGAAGAAAAATCCGTCCAACGATCTAAGGTGAATATATATGTATTTGTCTTATCCCAAGTTCACGGCTCTGTGTTCACCTGCATGTGATACTCATGCCCAACTTCACTTTCATCAGTTTTTGATCTTAGTGTCTAGTTTTCATCTTGCTAAAGCTCAACAGCTGTATTGGGAACATTATGTGTATGCCTGGTAGTAAAGCAGTATATTTGTGTGCTCAGTCCTTCAGCTTCAACACCCAGAAGGAAGTGTGTACATCATGTTTGAAGACAGTCTACCCAATGGAGAAAGTGGTTGCAAACAACCTTGTCTTCCATTCAGCATGTTTCTGCTGCAGGCACTGCAATGCCAAACTCAGGTGACTATATATAGTATACTGCTCTTTTTTTTCTTCCGTTTTCTCCTGACCACTGTGATCGGCATGTAACTCTTTGATTCCTCCGTTCCTGGCAGCCTTGGCACTTTTGCATCTCTTCAAGGCGAATTTTACTGCAAACCCCACTTCCGACAACTGTTCAAGAGCAAAGGAAACTACGACGAGGGTTTTGGACGTGAGCAGCACAAACAGCTCTGGGCCACCAAGGAGACAAATACTATAACAAAGACGCCATAATCATGTCTGCCTTTGTCCTGTCGCAGACCTGCCTCTTCTTTTCCCTCCTCCTAACACCTCCAATGCATCACGATGAACACGTGCCTCATAAGCTGGGGCACTGTTAAATCACCCACGCACTCACTTGCTTTTTAAATGCCATCAAAACAAATACATGCACAGACATCTAGAAAATTACTTGGCAGTCATGATATATACCACTTACTGTAATTTTCAGTATAATTTGATGATAACTGTTAATTTCCTAATTGTATTTTCCAATTTCCTGTTTGAAATTGGTAGTTGATTGTGACCAAAAGCCTTCTCTAGTGTGGAGAGTGGAATAGTGAACAGTTTTTTTCTCTCCTTTTGTTTTGTTTTAATTAATTGCACCCTTTTATTTTTAGAAATAAGTCAACTGTATGCTCAGGCAAACATATCTAAGGGGTTAAAGAGCATCACATGTTTTGCGTTAGGGCATACACTCAGGTCAGTTTTAACCCATGGGTTTAAAAGAAGACTTATCAGATTTTATTACTCATTGTAAAAACACACACATCAAAT
>VUQG01000463.1:72237-82318 GCA_015106755.1 Etia nguti
TTATAAATAAAAAAAAAAAAAAAATCAAAATTAAAAAAAAAAAAAAAAAAAAAGATCCTCTGTATTATGACAATGCTGTCCGACAGGTTTGTCAGGTTTCATATATTCGAGGAACAAACAGGGTACAATGTACTGTAAAATAACCGTGCACATTAGCAACAGCTCACCTCTTGTGTTTATATTTTTGCTTTCGTTAGTCTTATCATTGCTCACTTCATCACACGGTTCTTCATTATTTTAATTAGTCTTGCATGTTGGTATGACTGGGTCCTGATAGCCTTATCTTATGACTGTATTGATCTTTTGTGGTGTAAGTGTTATTTTCATTTGTTTCTCTTACATAGCGATTCTCTTTTTAACATTTTTAGACCCACTTGAGTTTAGATTTGATTGATGTCATGGCATAAGTTGATCTCTGAGCTTTTTATGGTTAAGATTTTAATGAATTTTTTTCAGATTGTGCTTTGTATACTGTCTGTATACTAGCTGTAGTTTGTGATTAGTAAACATTCCCCACCGTGCTGTACCCTTGTCTTGCACATATAACTACACACGATCACCAGACAAAAGGTTAATTATGGCAGGGAGGCTGAGGTTTAGTATGTAAACATCCCTCCATCTGTCCTATGAAACATTTTAAGAGGAACTGTAAACATCTGGATAAATTGATTATTGCATGTATGCTATAAATGAGGATGTTGATGGACAGAGCTTAAGCCTCACAGTGTGTTGCTTCATAATTTCATGCTTGTCAGCTTGTTGTTGTCTTGTGATGAAGTTTTAAAAGCTGTATTAGAGTGCATACATATGACTGAAATGTTTTCCTTACAGAGACATAAACATCCAGTCACTGTGTTTTGAACCCCGAGTCCTTTTTCAGTTAATGCCTTCTGGTTCTCCTGTCTTATTTGCTAAATGCAACTGGACCTATTTCTTAATATAAATTTTACAATAGATGGATGGATAGTTTGTCACATATATGGGCACCCTGATGTGTGGCTGCATGCTGCATGCAAAACCCAGTGCAGAGCACCCCCTGCTGGGGAAAGTGTGACAATAGCGTCTCACGTGAGGGGATAAAACGATAACTTGCCCATGATCTGAGTATAGCCTTTTATTTTCAAGTTTTTGAGTTGGATCAGCAGCTAGCCAAGCCAACAGCTTCTTTTGATCTTATTTAGTTTTAACATGTAAGAAAAATGAATTCAATGTAGATTTCCATGGTTTTATTTCATTCTGTACGAAGGATAACTCCAAAGCCATTAAATCATCACATTTTAGAAAATGTCTGAGTACCGCTGACACTTGAATGGCACAAACTACTTTCTGTGACTGAAGGTTTACTGTTAATTTGAGCTTGCTGTGCAGAATAGAAAGCGAAACATGGATTTTTTTTTTTTAAAGAGAAGCCTTAGAAAACAAAGAGCTGACCTTATTGCTTTTTCAAAACACCTTTGAGTGCACAGATCTTTACAACAAAATCTTGTGATCATGCCTTTTTAAAAACAGATCTGGTTATTGTAGAGTCCAACTCTTTAACATAGGATTACTTCACTCAACCAGCAGCCATTTTCCCATGTACAAAAAGTTCTAATTCTACTGTGTGTGAACATGTATGTTTTCTTTATGACATTTTAAAATGGCCCTCTGGATCCCAGAGAATGCTTTAAAAATCAAGAGAATTGTATCTTAAAATGCTGTGTTTGTCATTCTCTGTTAGCAGTTCGCCAAGGTACAACTGCAAAATCTGTGAATTCCAATGTCCAAGTCTAATAGAGCAGACAAGGTACACTTTACACTGGTGCCACAAGGCTCAGGTGAATGATTGCAGTGTGATGACGTTTTATTGTTAAATCTGTGAATCATTTCATTTCTGTGCTACACTTAATGTGGAATTCCTTTTTTATTGCCGTTGTCATCAAGACATTTTAAATGTATGCATCTCTGAGTGTATTCTATATTACAGACATGACCTGTGGATTGAGGTGGCCTTACAGCAAAAGGATGCTTGGACTGTATGCAGTCTTTCTCCTCTCTTCCTCCTCCTCTCTCTTGCTTAATTGTAGTATGGTACATTTTAAAATGTGAGCACCCTCTTTCTACGCCAATATACACAATCATTTGTGCATATTTTTGTTTTTATTTTTTTTTACATGCTTTTGGAAAAAAAAATAATAAAATGCTGGTGTTGATTTAACACACTGAGTTTTACAGTGTCTTTATTTGCATTTTATTTGTGGTGAAAGACTTCCATCTAATGACGTTTAGCTGTAATGAAAGTAATTTAAAAGGTTCTAAAAGGTAATTGGTTACATTTAAGTACAAATTTGAAGTACTTGATACACTATACTTATATTCCCATACACTGCAGTGAAAAATACTGTCCATCTTACTCTACAACACTTTGATTTATATTACAGCTTTTTTGTTATATTTTGTAATATATTTTGTTTTTGAATGTGGTTTAGTTAGTTACTGTTCTTACTGGAGCAACTTTGAACACAAATTTTATCTGGAATTAACAAAGTATTCTGATTATGAGTATAGAATTGTCACGGCTGCGAAGCCGGTGTGTTAAAGAAACAGACCCAAAAGCAGACACAGGAGAAAACGAACTAAGGTTAACAAAAAGCGAGCCATTTATTTGAATACAAAATCCAAAGCAAAATGAACAACAGCGAATACAAAACTAAAACCTAAACTGGAAAGACTAGACCAGGGGTAGGCAACTCCAGACCTCGAGGGCCGGTGTCCTGCAGGTTTTAGATGTGTCCGTGATCCAACACAGCTGATTTAAATGGCTAAATTACCTCCTCAACATGTCTTGAAGTTCTCCAGAGGCCTGGTAATGAACTAATCATCTGATTCAGGTGTGTTGACCCAGGGTGATATCTAAAACCTGCAGGACACCAGCACTCGAGGCCTGGAGTTGCCTACCCCTGGACTAGACTATAACAGCTATGACCAAAGGGAACATGAACATGATTATGAGCAGGAGCATGAGAGAAGCTACGAGACAAAAAAAAAAGTGAACTTGAAACATGAACATGCCCTGAACAGGATCATGGAAAACACTTGAAACCTGACATGGAGGAAGGAAAACAGACAACCTGACAAAGACTGAATGAAAACACACAGATTAAATACACACAGGAGGTGCTCAGGGGAAGTGGAAACACATGGGAAAACAGCTGACTGGAATTAACATAATGACGCCACAGGGGAAGTAAAACAAAACACACTGAACATGGAAACACCCGACTCTTCAAAATAAAACAGGAAACTTTGAGAGACGTAGACATGAAAACACAAGCTTGGCAATATGGAATACACAAACATAAAACCCATGACAGACTGGGAAGACACGGAACACCAGAAGAGACACATGAGAATAGATAAGGGACATGAGAGCACGGGGATAACTAAAAACACTGAGGACAGAAAAAGACTCATAACTCAGGAGACATAGGTGAAACAAAAACAAGAATAAAACTCAACTAAATCCTAACTAATAATAACAACAACACAAGAACATAATTTCCAATATAACATAAGAAATCAAAAATACAAAATAAACTCAAAATGCTGGGTCACAGACCCAGCCCCTGACAGAATTTTCAATATATATATTCAAATATATGAAGCAAGATGTATGGAATTATGTAGCAAAGAAAAAATTGATAAATAACTCTAAATATGTTTTATATTTTAGATTCCTGAAAGTACCCCCTTTGCTTTGTTGACACCACAGCAACCCTTGGCTTCTCAATGAGCTTCATGATGTAGTCACCTGAAATGGTTTCACTTTACAGGTGTGCCTTATCAGGGTTCATTTGTGTGATTTCTTGCCTTCTTAATGGGGTTGGGACCATCAGTTGTGTTGTGCAGAAGTCAGGTTAATACAAAGCTGACAGCTCTATTTGACAACTGTTAGAATTCATATTATGGCAAGAACCAATCAGCTAAGTAAAGAGAAGCAACAGTCCATCATTACTTTAAGAACTGAAGGTCAGTCAGTCTGGAAAACAGCTAAAACTTTGAATGTGTCCCCAAGTGCAGTGGCAAAACCATCAAGCGCTACGATGAAACTGATTCACATGAGGACCGCCCCAGGAAAGGAAAACCAAGAGTCATCTCTGCTGCTGAGGATAAATTCATCTGAGTCACCAGCCTCAGAAATCACAAGTTAACAGCACCTCAGATTAGAGCCCAGATAAATGCCACACAGAGTTCCAGCAGCAGACACATCTCTACATCTACTGTTTAGAGGAGACTGTGCGAATCAGGCCTTTATGTTCAAATCGTTGCTAAGAAACCACTAATAAGGAAAAGCAACAAGCAAAGAGATTTTTTTGGGCCAAGAAAGACAAGGAATGGACATTAGACCAGTGGAAATCTGTGCTTTGGTCTGATGAGTTCAAATTTGATATCTTATGTTCCACCTGCCGTGTCTTTGTGCAATGGAGAAAAGGTGAACGGATGGTCTCTACATGCATGGTCCCCACTGTGAAGCACAGAGGAGGAGGTGTAATGGCAGGAGGGGGGGGCTTTGCTGGTGACAGTGTTGGGGATTTATTCAAAATTGAAGACACACTGAACCAGCATGGCTACCACAGTATCCTCCAGCGACATGCCATCCCATCCGGTTTGCATTTAGTAGGACCAACATTTATTTTTCAACAGGACAATGACCGCAAACACACCTCCAGGTCAGTAAGGGCTATTTGACCAAGAAGAAGAGTGATGGAGTGCTAAGCCAGATGGCCTGGTCCCTACAGTCACTTGACCTAAACCCAAATGAGATGGTTTAGGATGAGATGGACCGCAGAGTGAAGGAAAAGGGGGGAAAAGTGCTCAGCATCTCTGGAAACTCCTTCAAGACTGTTGGAAAATCATTTCAGGTGACTATCTCATGAAGCTCATCGAGAGAATGTTAAAAGTGTGACCTTCTTTTAGATATATATTTTAGATATATATTGTATAATTGTTGCATTAATAAATGTTTCAAATACATGCCACGCAACAATAATCCTATGATATAACAAAGTATAAACCGTTGACCTTTTTACATAAGTATTCCACTCCCTCCAGGTCCAATACTGCTGAAACCAAAATAAAATGGAAATACTTGACTTCAAATACTTGTCATTTAAATTCAGTGAGGGGAATGCACGTTATTGTTCAATCTTAAAGGAAAACATTGGATGACTTAGACGGATGAGGACCGTTGAGTTAAAAGCTATGAATGTCGGATTTTCCAACTCTTTTTCACGGCAACAAACGCTTCACGACGTCACAGCTGGTCCGCCCCTCTAATAATGCTGTGCGCGCTCCAGAAAGAAGACTTCCACCGAGTAACAGCGCGTCCCCGCGGCTGCACGGCTCTAATTTAGATAGTTTAGGAGTGAGAAATCCCCC
Organism: Etia nguti; assembly: GCA_015106755.1. Lineage (NCBI taxonomy): Eukaryota > Metazoa > Chordata > Actinopteri > Cichliformes > Cichlidae > Etia > Etia nguti. Next base: position 77,656 of record VUQG01000463.1, read on the forward strand.
CGGGAACAAATCATCGCTGTTACCTGCGTTTGGATGGCGGACAGTGAAGCATCTGGGAAACATGGATACAACCTTTCCGAGCCGTTTTCATGACTTGTTGGAAGCATAAAAGCTGGTTCCGGTGGCGATATTTTTTCTGTCAGGAAGTTTGACGTATTCAGCTGAAGATTATTTCTTGCTTTGTTTTGGTTCGGAAAAGTTGTGGACGACCGCTGGCTCCTCTCAACAAACGACATCTTTGTTACTATCGCTGAAAACAGACCGAGCTCGTCTAATTTATGTTTTTGTTTTTTTTTTGTTTGTTTTTTTATCAGTTTGCTGTTTATATGAATACTCCAGGATCTACAATTTTAGAATCTGCAGCCCTGCGAAGTCTAAACATCGATGGACTTTATCCTACTTGGCTTCGCTTGACATAACGCATCTGGTTAAAGTATATAATAAACTCAAAGGTAGTACTTTTTTCTACCAATCTCCCTTTAGTCTGTGTTATTTTTAAGTCTGAACTCAGCACGGTGCTCTCTCAATTAAATTCATCTGCACATTTTTTATAGGCCAGATAGGCCTTCGTGTATTCTTGCCTGATTTTGTTTATATCTTTATTCACGTTGCAATGCGATGCAGTTTTGTGCAATGCAGCAATGAGAATAAAAACATCTCCTGCCTAGAATATTTTGGATTCAAACCTGGAACCACGGACGAGGAAAATCTGCAAACTTAGCAGGAAGAGAGGCCATCAGAATCACGGAAATCGTACGGTCTTTCCTCTGGCGAGCTGCTACCCACAAATGGATTTCATACAGGCCATACGGTTACTGTTACACTTTGGTTTGGCAGTTTATGTTCGTATTTAACACTGTAATGGGACACGGCTCTGAATACATGTCTAAATTCATCGATTTTTAGTGCGACTTCTAAAGATGTTTTGGAAATTTAAGTTTTCCAAGGATCCGAGGCTACAACGGCGCAGAAGTTTGCCTCTGGGCCACAGCTGGAGCTGTTTGATGTAGGTTTTCCCATCGGAACATTTTCTCTGTGAGGTTTACAGCTGCCTCATGTGACCGTGCTTGTTTTTACAACCTGGAAAGAATCGGTTTGTGTGTGTGATCTAACTTCCCGTTAAAGAAGACAAGCCCCGGTACCTGGGGGGGTCAGCCCCGCCGATGGCACCTTTACACTCACTCACACTCTTTGGTGTGTTGGTCTGACCGAGGACACTAATGGACGTTAACAACAGCTGGACCTACTGCGTCATTCCTGCCGCTAGACTACGGTGACCAGTCGGCTGTACGCGGGAGAACCTCGGTCCTGACCTGAGCTGCTGAGACTACAGGTGAGGGTTGTGAGCTACACCTGAGTAGTGACAGGTGTAAATTTTGCGCTGTGTTCATGCGACAGGGAAAAAATGTGTCAGGGTTATATATTTGAATTTTTTTTATATATATATATAACTGCCTACCAAAAACAGAAATGTAAACTTTTATAATTATTTAAGGGGGTCGGTTTTATTATTATTATTATTATTATTATTATTATTTAACTGAATAGTCTATGTCCTTGAACTTATTTGTTTTGCTGAATTCAAATTAGTTGAAGAAAGTCTAAGAAACTGACGGTATAAAAAGCTGGAGGGAATTGAAAATGGATATAGATTGTAGTTCTTAATATTTTCTAAAAGTTTCCATTAAAAAGGATTTGTCTGTGACCTCCTGTCTTAATCAGTCAGGGTTGAAAATGCCATCCAGCTTTCCACCTTTTTAATTGAGAAAAAATTTAAATTCGTATTCCACAGTGAATATATAACAGCTGTGCTTACTAAATTTAATAGCTTATCTTCTTCGAGCATGTTTTTCATTCCATTCTGTTCCATTTTCTGTCGTGTATCTATGCGGTTCGGGTAGCATGGGCAGCAGTCTAAGCAAGCCTCCCTCTCCCTGGTCACCTACTCCAGCTCATCTGGGGGACTGCTGAGGCATTTCCAAGTCAGCCAAGACATTATCTCTCCAGTGTGTGCTTTTTCTGCCCTAGAGCCTTCTCCCAGTTTGGACATGCTCAAAAAAAACCTTCCTAGGACGGGACCTGGAGGAATTCTAGTTAGATGCCCAAACCACCTCAACTGGCTTTTATCAATATGGAGGAGTACTGGCTCTAATGTGAGTCCCTCCCAAATTACTGAGCTCCTCACCTTTTCCATAAGGGAAAGTTTCAGGAAGTTTATTTCCACTGCAATCTCATTATTTGTTTTGGTCACTACCCAGAGGTCATGACCATAGGTGAGGGTAGGAACAAAGAACTGTGCTTTCAAACTCAGCCCTCTATTCACCAAAACAGGCCGTTCAACACCCTGATCACTACAGACACTGAGCCAATCTGTGTGTCTGTCACTTGTGAACAAGACCTCGAGTTACTTAAATGCCTCCACTTGGGGCAGCAACTCGTCCCTGGCCTGGAATCAGCACTCCACCCTTTTCTGGCTAAGGTTCATGGATTCAGACCTGGAGGTGCTGATTCTCATTCCAGCTACTTCACACTTGCTTGCAAACCACCCCATTGTACGCTGGCGATCACTGGCTGATTAGGACAGAAGAACCACATCATCTGCAAAGAGCGGAGACGTGATCCTGAGGCTGCCAAAGCTGAAACCCTCTGCCACGTGGCTATGCCTTAAAAATTCTGTTCTGAACAGAATCTGCAACAAAGGGCCAGAAGCACTGTCCTAAACTTCCATGTGATGCTGCAGAAGCATGTCAAACGAGACAGCCACAAGTTCAGAGTCTTAAGGAACTCGGGGCAAATCATCCACCCCAGGGGCACGACCACTAAAGAGCCTTTGACTACTTCATCGACCTCTGTCACAGTAGTGGGCCAGTCACCCCTCCTTGTCCCCAGACTTTTCTTCCACTACAGAAGGTGTGTCAGTGGGCTTGAGAACCGACTATATCTTCTATTGAGGTCAGCAGAACTCCCTCCCCATTGTAAACAGTGTGAGCAGGAAGCTGCTTCCCCTTCCTGAGTCACCTGACACTTTGCCATAATTGCCAAGTCAGACCGAAAGTCTTGCTTCATTGCCTCACCAGACTCCTCTCAGACCCGGGTTTCTCACTATATGTTTGGTTATGCCAAGTCTGTCCAGCATCCTCCACTACCACCTGATTTAACTTACAGCCAGGTGGTGATCAGTTTGCAGCTCTAATCATCTCTTTACCTGAGTGTCCAAAACATACGGCAACAGGTCTGATGGTCTGATAACAAAATCAATTACAAAGTCAAGCTACCTGACCAAATTGCTGCCTGTGGATTGTCCCCTTCCCCCCAAACCCAACCCCCAACCAGTAACCCTATCCCAGGGTATCCATGCCCGTTTTTGTTTGTTTGTTTTTCCTTCATCATAGGGATTTTGTGAAGTTGAAGTAGCTCTTAATTTGGCCCCTCAAACAGGACCAATTTTCTTTGGGAGACCATACCAGGGGCAAATTGCACTCAACAGCATAGCTCCTGGGATCATGTGTGCACGCAAACCCCTCCATCATGATAAGGTGGCAATTCTTGGAGGGGGAGGTCACTGTACTATTTTGCAGCATAACCCCTTCTGCAGTTACACATTAAATAAAACAACTGAACAAAAATCAGCTCAACAGCTAAATTAATAACTTGTACCCAAAGCTCCACAGTACAGTTATTTTTATTAATCTGAATTCCAGAGCAGCACAGGAAAGAAACATATCAGAGGATGCTTTGAAAGGCTAGATTTAAATGCGACTATGAACCTAGAACAGATCTCACTATAGGCTATTCCCCACCCCATCCTGGTTAGAGTTTAATATTTGTCATATTTGTATTGTGGAGTAAGCAATGGGCCCATTTGCTGGAGACATCTGTCTTTGATTGCCAACTCCAGCTGCTAAGATAAGCTAATATTCTACTGTATATTAGCTTTAAAACTAAGTGTCTTTATTCACAACACTTTTGCAAGCTTATCCATGAATGCAACAGAAGGTGCCAGCTTTCTGTTTTTAAATCTTTTTCGGTGATTTTCATATTAACATGTACAATGAACAGGATTTCCAAAACTCAGCTTTGATTTTCAGTGTATTTCCATGTGTGAAAACACTACAGAGGACATTCTAAGACTTCACGTAGCCAACACAAGCACAAGCTCTTTGTTGAGATTGCAATATTTAAATGTGGTGGGTTGCCCTAAATGAAAAGCACATGTGCACCTGAAACAGGACAGACATCAGGCCATGGGATTTTGCTACGAAGCCCTCAGTCCAAATGCATCACTGGCTTGAGACAGGGGACTATGGCTGAGAAAAACAGCCTCAGACTAAACACCTCTTAAAGCAGACAGAGAAGAGAGGGTGGAGGAAAATCCATGTAAATCCTGCTAGTCCTGGAAATGCGATACAAGGAAAATAAAGCAGGCACAGCTGACTGGACTGGTACAGTGCAGCTTTGCTCTCCATTGAATTCCCCACATTCCGCTTGGGAGGTAATTAAAATCAGGAGAAGCAAGAGAGAGATGAGGGTAGCTTGGGGACTTGACAGAGAAGCTTTTTGTTGTGCTGTTGACCATAAGGACCACTTGAGTTGAGGTTTTGTTTCTAGATAATGTGTTGACTGTTCTTTTTCTCACACTTTTTTTTTTTTTTTTTGGTTTACA
>VUQG01000464.1:3655-14453 GCA_015106755.1 Etia nguti
TTTTTTTTCCCGTGTGTGACTGAGATTTTTTCATGTTTTATTCTACCCTTGTAGGATCCTGTGAATATAGTTTGTAGCTGCGAGACACAAATGATCATTCATGTCCTTTTCAAAACTATACATTATGCCTGCAGCTTCGATTGCTGTTATTTTGAATTTGATGTCATAGCAGGAAAAAATCTGGATAGAATATAATAAAAGCTTGCAGTAACATCACAAAAATCTGAAATCATCCCTCATCTCGGGTCACAAATTTCAATTCTACAACGCAGATAATAAATAGGGTTATATAAAATGTTGGAGTTGAACTAACAGCCAATTCTCATTCACGGAAACAGCGAAATGCATGATTTCATAAAGAAATGTTATTTCCGGGGTCATCTGTGCATCCACCTGTTATATGTTTCCAGTATGTTTCCTTCTCACCTCATTAACTGACAAGCGGTTCAATTTGTGCAACTTTGTTTCAAGCTGCTTTAAGGAGGCGAGGTGAGGAGGTACGGCGGCTCGTTCACAATTGGCTCCTCGAGATTATCATGTTTTAGAAAGCTTCCCGGAGAAGCCGTGAGCCCAATCATCTCTTCTACTCCGAGACAGAGTATGTCTGTTTGCGACAAAGCCTGCAGTGCATGAAATCTGACTGTCAGGGTCTGCTGACGCACCTGCCTGCAGACACGCACTGACGCATTCACGCACATGGACAAACACATGCTGAAGCTTGGTAATTGGCCACACGAAGCCAAAGGACAAGACTGACAAAATCTCCCTTCCTGCCTTTGTGCAAGTGGTTTTCTGTGTTTCAGTTCAAATGCCCTGGCACACTTTCGCCATCCTAAAACCAGGCAATTTCCTGTGAAGCCATCCGAGTGTGACAGCTGCAGGTGCCTAATGGGCAAGGCTTAGGAAACAGGGCATTACCACAATCCGGCAAACTCAATTGTATTAATCCTCGGGATTAGCAGCTTTAATTCTCGACACGTTTCCAGTTTAAAAAGTCTTATTTCCTTGCTGAAAATGGGAGCAGCACGTGATGAGAATGCTCGACTTCTTCAAGTGTTGCACAAGAGTTTCCTCCTATTTTTTTTGTTCTTAAGTAAGAGCTCGTTTAAACTTGGGCATCAAGCCAGAATAACACACTTTGTTGTCATGTCATGAGAAATTAGGATTCTTTTTTTCCCCCTTTTTTTAAAACTGCAGACAAAGTATGACCACAAGTGGAGGACTAATGAGAAAATCCTTCACAGTGTGTTTTTAAGATGCGCCTTCAAACCTCTGGTTTACCTGTCAGTTTCACGATGAGTGTGCTTCTTGCTAATTAACCCTGCGATCAATCTCTTGCTGGTACCATAGACCCACTATCTTAACCCCGCTCTGCTCACGGGGCCCTAAGACCACCGAAAGCTGTCACTTTTAATCTCCCTCCCTGCCACCATCCTCCCGTCTCACACGCGCACAGCTTTCAAATAAGGGATTTAGATTACAGTGAACAGTGCTAGCTTCATGATGATGAAGTGTGTGCACTCTGAGGTTGAGCCTTATTGGAATTCAGATGATGTTTGTTGACTCCCTTCTTATAAACAGGTGGCTGTGTGAAGATAACATACAGCATATTGTGCAGACGATGATGCTCCTCCACGCGCCCGCACACACACACATTCACAGTGTGCGCGTGTGTGTGCGCGCTTTTTTTTCTTAAGCATTCACAGGTACATTTATTAATCTCTCTATTTCAGAAGAAGTGCGCAAAAGCCTTTCAGGTGCATGAGCAGGGATTCCTGAACAGATGTCACCTCGTATCCACCCAACATGGAATCACAAAACAAAACCAGCTTTCTTTTGTAGCCTTCGCTGCAGAAAAGCGCAAAATAAAATTGCAGTATCTTCTGTTTTTTCATACCCTACTCCCTGTATTCTTGAAGAAATACCTCCAGTTTATTTTCACGGCTAACTTTCACCTATTAAAATCACACGAGTAATTAGGATTTTCCTAAAAGATGGATGATTTTTTCTTTCTTTTTTAAAAAAAAGTAAGGTTTTCTGGATTTCTGAAGCACACACATGCTCACAGACACATGCAGCTCCTGATTGTCAAGGTAACAAGACTCGACTGTCACCTCAGTGATCTACAGTACCCCTCATCATGAACTGTGAACAAGGACAAAAGAGAAGAAGAGAGGATACGTGTGTGTGTGTGTGTCTTTTTACCACAAAAAACAGCATATCTGTACATGTGTGTGTGTCTCTGTGTGTGTCCCCATGACTTGTTGCTAAACTGTTCCATCCTAAATAATAAAAGATGAGGGTTTTTTTTCTCTTCTGCCAATCTCTTACTTGTCTTTACCAATGCTATGTCTGCATGCAGACCTTGCCACTTCACATCCGGCGGCAACCCAACCTCTATATTGATCTCTCGTCTCAGAAACACAGGCTGACGGTGATGACAGAGCCATTACATTTCATCACAGCTAAGTCAAACAGATTCCCCGTCTACATGCGACAGTTTTAGGGCACTTTTGCATTCTTTTCTAAGCCTTTTGTTTTTAATATTATTTGTTCATGAGTGCCAACTGCAGTCTATGTATAAAGTTGTAGCCAAAAAAAGGAACATTTGCTCTAGTTTGGATGCTAATGTTGGGTCTTCAGTTACTCCTCCTTCTTTTTCGTGCCTCCAAAAAAGCCGCCATAAGCGAGATCAATTAATGTCGCGGTTTCTTGGTCACCGGAAGATTTGCGTGCAACATGTTATAAATAGCTAGATGCTCCTTTAATAAATAATCCTCTCTTTGAAAAGCCATAGTGACTCAGCCAGCCCACATAGCGTTTATTTGAAAATTACAGTAAGCCACTAAAAGCCCTCTTACTGTATAAGGTCACAAAAGACAGCATCATCATCAGCTATTGACAGAGGAAGGTACAATGGTTTAGCAGAGGAACCCAAAATACATCTTCTGTTTGATTTGAAGAGAAACCAAAATTGAAATGCTCTGAGTGCTGTTAGAGAAGGAGGTTGCTTAAAAAGAGAGTAAAGATATTCTTCTGAAATGTACCTCGATTACACCCCAAACAGAAACATTTCGTCTATAATGTGTCATTTTATCCTAACTGTTGAACTTCAGAGACTCACAAAGGGACCATTTGAGAGTTCCTCTCAAGATCTATGCCAAAGAAACCCTACTTTAGCATTTTTAAATGTCACACAAATTCTCGCAAATACACTTCAAAGAATAATTCGAAGTCCACTTACATCCTCTCTAACACTCAGTTTGTGTGAATTTTTTTTTAACACAAGCAAAATTATTCATTTGTTTATTTATTTTTTCACATGGAAGCATTTGGGTACATTTTTTAATTTCTCAGCCTGAATTCAGCCAAGCATGGGGGAAAAAAATAAAAATCTTGGTTTCAAAGAGACCATCAAGTTGAAATGGCATAAAAATGGCATTAATATTTTGCATGGTTATGAGTTTATAAATTCTTATCATTATTACTTTGGGTTTATACATTTTTTAATTGTTACTTTGTTTAACAACAGGTCCCAAATGATAATAATAAAGCAGAAACTGTATATCCTTTATATAGTAGCAAAAACCTGCCCTTTCATGCTCCTTGGTAATAAATCTTATGGTAAATGGACTGATTCTTATATAGCGCTTTTCTACTCTACCAGACTAGCTTATACAACATGTATCATTTACCCATTCACATTCATACAAGCATTATTTCTATGCAGCAATGCTTTCTTTCTAACATTCACACACATTCGTACTCCGATAGATGCATCAGAGAGCAACTTGGGGTTAGTATCTTGCCCAAGAATATTTGGCATGCAGACCACCAACACCAGTTCTTCAACTAACATTTGTGTTGATCCTACAAGTGTTCAGTAGTGTTGAGGTCAGGATTGCAGGGAGGCTACTGAATCCTCTCTACTCCCAAACTCTTGAGGTAGTCTCTGATAAACCCCACTCTGTGGGTGATCATTTTCATAATTTTTGTCAACTACATTTGGCAAGTTTTTCATGGGTACAGCCCACATACTCAACTCTGCTGCTCAACCCACAAATGCATTTTCCTTATAAATATGGCACCATTTAAGGGGAAACAAACAGCTTTTCCAACGGTATAAGATTAATTGCCAAGAAGTGTTTGTACAACAAAGAAATAATAATCAAACATTAATACCTCACTTTTGGCTTTTTATGTTTATTATTTGTAAGGATTAAAGTGTTAAAAAAAATAATTCCCAAAATCTATATAGATGTTGATAATTCTGGCACCTTACGCAGTTTATATGGTAACTTTCTTCAAGACTGATTAACATGTATACTAGGAGTAAGGGAGCAGATACACACATACACTACAATCCCTATAGTGAACTAACTTGACTCAAATGGTAAAGATATATTATTCCACACCATTTTGCTTCTAATCTCACAAAAAGAGATACAATATGAGGGCAAATTATTACTTTTAAGAGGGTTTAGGAAAGTGGACAAGTCTTCTCACTACTTTGTGGAGATTCGTCATATTCTCAGCCAAGGAAAATAAATAAATAACTAAACAGACACGCCTGCCCTGATCTTACACACTATTTTAACCTTTTATTGAATGTTAGGGTGCTTCATCCTTTTATCAGTGAAGGTTTATCACTTCTCCATGGTGACTGACATGGTCCTGTTTGATATACTGTATTTTTATGTGTTTTGCTTTTATCGTTTGCTGCATTTATTAAATTATAGTGTTCTCAGTATTGTTGAATTTGGTGTATTTTCATCTCCCCTTCTGTTCATATGCATGCCCTTGATCATTTGCGTTTATTATGCATTTGTTAACAGATTTTTGGATATGCAATGTCTACGTCTATGTGACTACTACATTAGACAAGCATCCCATAGAGGCCTATATATATCTAAGAGCATTTATAAGCAAGTGATTGCAGCAATGAAAAAAATAAGTTTAACTATATATATAATAAAAATATATATGTTTTTTTTTTAAATCCATCTGAGACCACTTTAACACACTGCAGATTTTCAAGCTCCTTTAGAAGAAGAGTCATAGAAAATTATTCAACTAATAAGGTGCTTATCTGGAAAACGGAACAAATCAAAGATGGATTGGAAGCACGATCGTGCAGTCACAAAAATAAAATGTTATGGCCGGGAAGTGTGAACACAAACTGGCAGAAAATCTTGTTCACTGTAGGAGATCAAAAGCAGAGACAGATCTCTCACAAGCACACCAAGCAGCCACTCTTTGGTCATTTACTGACATTGGTTGACTGATAACAGGAAGTAGGGACTATATAACAGGACAGACTGCAGATGTAGAAAGCGTCAGATACCATGTAAAAAAACAGATTTGAAACTATTAAGTAAAATAATAGCTTGTGTTTCATTTTTTGTGTTATCTTCCTTTCTTGATTTTTGTTTTTTTTCTTACTAGGAAAGATTTATTCAGTGATGCATTAAATATTACCTCTTTACACTTTCAACACCTGAGTTTTAAGCATTTAGAGAGCGAGGTGTCCGGGACACAGTGTCACCATAGACGATAGCACAACCTTTCAAGAGATCAGTGAATGTGCACCCCGAGTTCAGGTACATGCTGCAGATGCTTACAGTCATTTTCAAACCTTTTGTGCTTTGCTGATATAACCGAAAACTAAAAACACTCCGATACGGGGATTTAAAAAGAGCACTACTGCACCGTCATTTAGCAGCTAATTGTTATTTTAATTGTCAGAGATGAACAACGCTGCGACACGCTCAGTTTTGTTTTCCTGCAGGGCCAGGGATTGCGTTCAATACCCTTCTCACGTTTAGTTCTCACAAATGAGCAAATTTGTTGGTTGTGCCAGTCATTTAATTTACAGGCGGGTGGATTGAAAGGATTGATCATTTGCTTAATCTATTCAAGCCCTTCAGTTGTGTGAATGCTTAACGCATCGCATTTATCCCTGGGAGAAAGTTGAGGAGGAGATGAGGGGGAGAGATGTTGAAAGAGAGAAGATGCATAGAGGATATTTACTTTGATGTGCTTGCAAACAAAGCCTTAGCTCACCATAAAAGAAGATATTTCAGGAAGAGTGATGTAATGGATGTGGATAAACCCCAACAACACTAACAAAACTATAAACACACACACACACTATTACAGACAACAAATTCAGATAGTCATTCCTTAGTGTTACCTGATAAGGTGCATTACAAACATGTTTTTTAGAACAGTGCTCGAATCTTCCATCTATCTCTTTCCCCCACTCTCTTTCTCCTTCATCCCTCATCTCTCGCTCTATCTCCACTGTTTTTTCCCTCTCTTTTCATCTCTGTCACTGTCCTCCAGCTGGCTAGGTGAGATAACTCCTCCACACCGAGATACTCTCAGCTCATTGGCCCGGCAGTGGAACACAGGGCACCAATCAAACGCTGCATCATTAGTCGTGTAGATCATGAGCTGAGCCAGAGCGCTTATCAGGTCTTACTGATCCTGCTCTGTCTTAACCCATCCCACAAATCCAACAAGTCTTCGGAAAAAAAAAACCACGCAGAGTTTCAGTTTGTCTGCCTAGCAGCTCCATTTTGTTTAACACCTAATTCCTCTTTGAATACGGAGTAACCAGACTTGTTTGACAGACAAATCAGTGCTCTCACAATGGCTGACAAAGTAAAAAGATTATTTTGAGAGGCCTTTGCAAATTTGCATTAGAGTCCCTTCATTCTGTTGGTTTAAGGCTGATAAAAAGCTCTGGGCAGGATTTAATTTGTTTGAATGTGGTTAGTAATTACACTTCAGCCAGAGTTCTTCTTGTTGAATAACAATGTCGCCTCGCTTTTGTTCAGGGGGGAGCTAAATAAATTGCCCAATCTATTTCCAGCACTTAAAATCATCTTCCATCAGGCCAGATGATGAAAAATAACTTAAGCTGTGAGCAAGTGTCGATATGTGTGCATACAAATGTCTGTGTCGATGCCTGGAACGTTTAATGTGTGTTACAGAGGCATTCCTCTGTCCACCAGACTGCAAGTAGAGACAAATTGCAAGGGAAACGAGTGTGTGTGAGTTTGAGAGCAAGAGTGGAATAGCGTGACACAAATTCACATTCATACCACAGTACACAGACTGTACAAAACCCTGTTGATGTATTGTTGAGATATCTGTATCTCAACTGGTTGGCGAGTGGTTTTTGGACATTGCTAGCTGTCACCAACTGAAACTGCAAATCGGATGCTGTACCAGAATCTCCTTTATGATTGATGCTGTCAAACAGACTGCAGTCATTGTGCCAACTTGACTGCAAGCACTCACCTACTACAAGCAGAACGGTAGTAAAATCTGAAAAAGGGCAAAACAGAAAACTTTGCTTGCAAAGCAGTAGATATGCCTCAGCACTGCAGTGAACATGTTCTAAAAGGCTTAACGTTTACTCCATTTACGGTTTGTGTTACACTTTTCACAGTTTCGCCAATGCTCGAAGAGTATTGGCAAGTGATTGCAGTTATGTCAGTGTATCTCTTACAAACTACAGGCAAATTTGGCAATCTGCTAGTGACCAAAGCTATTACATCTGCTAGTGACCAAAGCTAAATATTTTTGCCAGTCACTTGGGGAATACACATTTTTCAGTTGCACCAGGTGGTTGCTGACCAAACTCTACGCCTGTGTGATTGGGGCCTTATCCACTTTACATTGTCATATGTCCAAAGTGGCAGTTAAGATAATGTCACATGGTTAGCAGTTCTCTCCACAGGTCTGAAAGACTTTTTTCCCACAGCAATTACCCTCTACTTTAAAAAGAATGCACGTTTGCACTTGGCTTCACTTTCCAGAAGCCTGAAGTTACATCTGTCATTTATATTGTCTGTGTTTCAGACTGATGCACCCACCATGTTTTAATGCCTGGCTAAATATAAACCTAACTAGCCTAACTTAGCAGCTGACAAAGACGGATAAAAGCTAACAAAGTTGTCCTACCAACAGTGCTAAAGCTAATTTTTTGACACAAGCTTAACATGTTGTATATGCTTTTTTTGTGCTGTTCTCTCTCTGTACTAAGCTAACAGGTGAGGAAAAAGGTTTGCACAACTGAATAGCAGATGCTATTAAAAAATGTTCAAATAATGATTATGCTAATGCTACGATGCTTATTATACTATGGTTCTTCTTTGTCCTCTTCCAACAACTGCTGCTTTACATTTAGTCATCTAAAAGTGAGTAAATAATGAGGAGAATAATCATCAAAGATTTGTGTCATTAAAGTTCTTTTATGTAAACTACAGTGCTTAAACATTAAATTCATCAAGGCTAAAGTTATGAAGACAAAAGCTGACAGCTCAAATTATTAAATGCCACCTATCCTTTGTATCCATTAGCCACTGACAATAGCTTCCTATTTACCTTTACTTTCTCTTCTACCCACAAGCAAAGACAGATGAGCATACTCTGCAAACATTCACAAACTATGACCAAAATGTGAAAACATGCCTCCAAACTGACTCTGTACAGCAAATATTAATGAATGCATAGTAGATACACGTGGAATAAAATGTGGTGTAAACTTAATTACCCACCTCTGCCCTCCCCAACCAATTAATACTACTTTTTACCAATTCCCAACCTGTTAACCTTATTTAATTAGTATTCTTATATTAACTGTCCGACAGTGGTTTAAGAAGCTGCTGTAAACGAACGCCTGACAGCAGTTTAGTCACAGAACTGTAGTTCATACCAAAGGCAGCATGCTTATTTGCCATTACAGTAAATGTTGCTGTACTTGAAGCTTCTCTGCAGAATTGACAATAATCACTGTAGCTCCATTTTTTACTAATTTCCTGTCATCTTATAGTGTCATACTGAAGCCATTGAGCTAACTGGCTTCAAACTCTTGCTTTTAAGAAACAAGTATGGACTAAGTGGGAGAGGGAATATATATATATATAGTCAATGACAGTACAGTTTAAGCTGTTACCAGCTGTTGGTTAATGCTGAGGGATGACTGCACCCTGGTGGTCCCTCATAGACTGTTAACTTCACCTTAATTTTAAGCCTACAAATTTTAAATAGTCCTGTGCTGCCATCCTGTGTTTAGTACAAAGAAAATGGGTGTTTTAATGTGACAGAACAGGCCTTTCTGGATGTTAAAAAAAAAGTTGTTCATACCTATCATTTATCTATTCATCTATAGAATTCTGTATAGTGCTGCCATTTTTATCTTATGGGATCTCAGTATATGCTCATCTCTACTGGTATCATTGATCTAGACACTGTAGCACAAACACAGATTTGAACCCACAAAAGGTGTACTGGTCTATTACCACTCATCAACGGGAAGAAGGATGTCATATTTTTCTGACAAGTCAGTTGGCTTCTAAGGCTGACCTTTGTCAGAGCGTCTCTCATCTCCCACCCTCAGATATAACATTTCAAACGAAAAGGTTAATTTTGAGGGCCTGGAGAAATTAGAGAAGGTCAGAAATCTTCTTCCCACTTCACAATATTACAAGGAAACAAACAGCTTATTAGAAAGATGTGCTTGAAAGGCTGAATCAGTGTGTGACTTGAAGAGCATTGAAATATAATGAGCTCCAAAAGGCATTCACGTAGGATAGTGTGGATTATGGAGGTTTCAGCAAGGTTTGAGTTGAGTCGAAGTATAACCAGGGTGCAAAATATTATTAATTTTGTTGTAATTTTTTTTCAATTCTGTGTGCACAATGGATATTGCTAAATGAAGAACCTCAAGACTTCAGCCAGTAGGTGGTGCTGTAGTTTCCTCAGAGAGCACTCGAGAGACATCAGTGATCCCAATATAAGGGTTGATGTCATCCAGTAAAACCCAAAGTCATCCAGTAATGTGATGTCACACATTAACACAGTGCTTACCAGAGGTAAGCATCATTTTGCTTAACTCACCGTGTCATTTCAAGGGTTGGGCTCAGACAGAAAGAGCTAAGTGCTGATGTGTTTATGTATCATATATGTTGGTGCAGTGAATTCATAGCAAAATGTAGCAAAAGTCAACATAATTGGCAACATGTTATCAGTGACTGAAGAATCAGAAATACCACTCATGCAATACTGTGCAAAAGTTTTGAGCCATCTTTTTTTTTATATATATATAAAATAGAATTTTGCACTAACAAGGAGATTCCCAAAGACTGATAATCTGTGGCGACAGATCTTAGGGAGTGAGGAATACAAATTTGAAACTTTTAGTTTAAATAATCATCAATATGTGCAGAGGAGGTCAGGAGAGAGGTACAACAATGAGTGTCTGCAGCCATCTATGAAATACAGTGGAGGCTCTGCTCCAGTACTGAGCCCTCTCCTGTACTCACTCTACACATATGACTGCACGGCCACTAGCAACTCCAACATCATTGTGAAGTTTGCGGACGACACTACAGTGGTGGGTCTTATCACCAAAGGTGATGAGACAGCTTACAGGGAGGAGGCCAGCACCCTGACCCACTGGTGCCGAGACAACCATCTCACCCTCAACGTCACAAAGACAAAGGAGATGATAGTGGACTTCCGGAGGTGCAGAGAAGTACACACCCCCATCACCATCAACGGCGCTGCTGTGGAGAGAGTGAGCAGCTTCCGGTTCCTTGGTGTACATCTGGCTGAGGATCTTACGTGGTCAGGACACATAAATAAAACAGTGAAGAAGGGGCAGCAGCGCCTCTTCTTTCTCAGGAGACTGAAAAGATTCGGCATGAGCCCCCGCATCCTCAGGACCTTCTATCGCTGTGCCATTGAGAGCATCCTCACAGGATGCATCACCACCTGGTACGGC
>VUQG01000465.1:4824-23397 GCA_015106755.1 Etia nguti
CCTAAAGCACCTCCCTCAGAATTCCCCAATGGATTATGTCAAAATGCCTTCTTTAATTCCACTACTTAGACAAATCTCCAAACACCTATAGATATCCTCGAGAAAATACAGAGAAGGTCCAGCGTTCCATGACCAGGACAAAACTGCATTTTTCCTCCATAATCTGAGGCTCCAGTACCCATCGATATATCTTTGGAGGCTGAGTAATGTGACCAGACCATGTACGACTTTAAAAACCAGCAAAGAAACCTTAAAATCAATTCTAAAACTAACATGTCATGCAAGAACTAGTATAATATAATTACTCCTTTTGATACATATAAAAGCCTGGCAGCTGCGTTTTGAATTAACTGCAGTCTGTGTATGTTTCGAGTAAAGTGCATTGGACTGTGACAGGAATGGTAAATTTTTTTAATATCTGTCTAAACTGAATAAAAAAGTTTGTAAAAAGATTGTAAAAACAGATTGTAAAAAGATTTTTTGTAAAAAAGACTGTATGACAGCTGTGACTGCTTGCTGGGCTACCAGACAGCTATAGCGTAGTGAGAACTCTCTCATTCACCAGGGAAAACCCCAACATTCCAGCATACGTACTAAGATATAAGATGGTAACACAGTCTTAGTTTAACACAACAGTTTTCCTCAGATTTAGAACCTATTTGTGGGTGCAAAGTGTCATAAATTTGGGGCAAAATAACTCTTTTGACTGTCTGAAACTCCAGAGAAATACAAAGTCAAAAAAAGTGTAAACATTACACGAAATCTGAAACAGAGGCTCAGGTAACTGGAAACATGGAACATGATCAGCCACAGTTAGCAGAGATAATTTTCAAACAGAACAATATGAAAGAGAACGGCAAAACTAGATAAGGAATTAGAACTCACAGCGACAGTCACCCTTATGTTGACTACTGGACACCAGGTTTAAAGCAATGAACAGTAAAAACTGCATTAGCGCTCATAAAAACAGGGGAGAGATTCCGTGCTGGGGAACAAGTAGAACATTTTATAAATGAAAATTAAGCAAGCACACACCACATATATCAGATTTTTCATAATGTGATTAATTAGAGTCGTGATGGTTTGCAGTTAAATTTATGAGCTGTTTAAAAGCTGTAAATTTAATCCACTGTGTTGTCATTTAATTAGAAAAAAATCAAAAGTCCCCATCTATTTGACATTTGCCTTGAGTGATAGAGAACAAACCGCTTTAAAATATTTATTGTTATCTTTAAAGCATGCACACCCTCGTGGAAAAAGACAACAACACACAGAGATATGTTCTAATTCAAAATTAACCAGGATATGGTCTGTGGCAGTGTGTGTTGTCTGGCTAACATCTTTTACTTTGATTTCTTCAGAGACCATGCACCTTTTGCTCTTTCTTAAGCTTCCAATCCATCAGTTTGCCTTCGACTCCTATTTTCTTTTCAGACTTCTCTGCCTGTCTGCCCATCTGTATTGTGTCTGTCCTTGGACCTGAAATGAGACGGACTTAGCCATCCCAAGCATCCTAATCTCAGGTAATGGAAGAAAATTGGTCTCATCCTCTTTCCCCTCCTCCATCCTGAGCCTACTGCTCTCCAGGGAGGGCTAGCCACCATTTTAATGAATGCTGAGTTAAAAATAAATAGCAACATTAAATCCCGTAATCCATACCCAGTGCAGTCTGCTATCTGGTCCAGTTTAAAGTCCTGAGGTATGCCTATTTCTCACCAGATGGCAGAACTTATTCACTTATTTAAAGTAAATGAATTCCAAAGGACATGATTTTCCTTTACAGAATAATTAAATTGTGCCTCATCCCCCAATTAGCTTGATCTATGTGCTTATTCACCAAAGATGAAGGGAACTCAAGGAAGACTGACTCAATTAAGAGAATAATTACAGAACAGTGGCCTTAAATTGAATAAGACATACCTGACTCAAGACTTTATTTTCCATTAGTAAATGTCACAAAGTAGCATCAAAATCCAAATTTGTACTTGTATATTAGTAAGGACGAAGAAAAACACAGTGCTATATACAGACACATAGGTTGATGAGATAGATCGACTATGTATTTGTTCCTAACCAAAGTTACTATCACAGGTCACTAGGCAAGACTCAAATGCAGGACTCAGAGCTGTGCAAGCAGAAGCAGCTGAGATATGTACATATACAGTGAATGGGGATTCCAAGGGTCTCAAGGGAAAGTCCAGGGCTGGGGAAGGGGGGGGCGGCTCACTAGCTTATACTCCTCTTCAATCAATCCGTTATAATCACTACCCTCAGTCCAGAAGTCCATGCTGTGCCTCACTCACACTCTTGCTCATCCAGGCTGGGTCCAGGGAAACAGGCGGGGGTCCAAACAGGTCTGGAGATGGAGAACAACGATTAGGAAACAAGCCAGGAGATCACGGGAAAGAAACACCAGAAAACCGCCGGGGCCGCACTAACTGAAGTGAATACAACGATCCAGCGAAGACCAGCACTGCACTGAGGCCTTAAATACTGCCAGTAGTAATCAGCCGGGATGAGCAGCAGGTGAGTATGGCGTGGGCGTTGAATCCAGGATGGCACAGAACCTCAGGCGCCACCCTGGTGGAGAAGGTGAGCACAACCACCAGAGCAGCATATGGTGGACCATGACAGTTACCCAAAAGACATGTTAAACAGATTTTTTCACTAGATATTTTAAATTTCTTTGTCACTGTCAAAAGTGCTTGGTCATAGGGGGTCATATGATTGTTGGGTTTTTCTCTGTATGTATTATTGTAGGGTCTACCTTATAACATAAAGCGCCTCAAAGCGCTTTATGTTATAAGGTTGAGATTGTTAAATTTGGCACTGTATCAATAAAATTGGCTGACTGACCCCTCCAAAAAACAGCCCCTCCTATGACCTACATGCTTAACTAACTGACCTTATTTAAATAAATGCATATAATATACTCTGTGGACTTAATAACTTCTAATAATTTGAAAATTTTATTTTTAAAAATCTGATTAGTATTTGAGAATTTCAGGATAGACAGTTCTGTGAACTAGTAAAGATTTATCGACCCATCCACATCCATAAATGAGAAATCTACACCATCATAATCTTTAGTCAGACTCTGACAACTGCCTTAGTCCAGTGTTATGTTTTAATTAAGCGGAGACAGTCTTAGTGATCTATGTGATTAATTTTTCATGCACAGTTTTGAGGCGCCATTGTTGCTTCATCAAACCACCGACAATTAGTTCTGGTCGGCTTATATCAGAATGCCGTTCGTATCAGTTCCTGTCAAGTAAGGCTGAACATCTGAGAGTGTCCAAACACACACACATCTACACACTCACATAACCGGTGTCTGCCTAAACTGTTATTTGGTGCCATAGACAGGCATAACTGCTCTGTAATTGGCTGAGCTAGCTCATTAACAGCTCTGTTCCAGTCCCTCTGGGTATTAATGTGGCTCCCGAGTGCCCAGACTGCCACCCCCAGCCTTCGAAAACCAGAGCTATGAATTTGGAGCAATTAGAACCCATCACTTTGTAAACAAAGTGCCATGCTACACTGAGCCAAGTGTGTTTAAAACTATGTTTGTGTGGAACAAAGGACGAATAGATGATATACAGGTATAATGTGTGGTTGCCTGTGTTGAATTCCAATATAGTTCGATATAGCTCCATAAATGGAACCATAACTATTCACACTGACCCATTCAGAATTCAATGAGCGGAACAGCCGCAGAAAATGGACCTCCAAATTACTGAGAATCAATTTTCTCTGCATGTGTTATTGGTAGAAGTGTGGCACACTATATAATTGAATGGCTGTGTTTTAGGTGTTGGGAGTATGATGACAAAGCTCAGCAATCAGGTGAGATTCAGCAGCGGAATGTGAATATTTGTTGATCACCGCCGGGAGTTTCACTGAGGGCTTACTGCTGCTGTCAGAGATTTGTGTGGGATTAATGGAAAATGTGAAGTTGCTTATTTGAATCTCAGCTTATTTATTTGGTATTATGTTACGTTTCTCTCAGTGCCAGCTTCAACGAGGGTTTGAAGGGAAATCTCGGGACGTTTATCCAAATCTCTGGTAGGCGCTTTATCAGTTCCCAAAGTGAGTGCTAATCCACAGGGATAAAGACAACGTTTTACTGAGATAAGTTGTTTGTTGTTGTTGTGGAACAATTGTGAGGTCAAAAACTCTTTGTAGATGCTGTTTTAAAGGATCATGTCACCTAAATCACAAAAAGCTGAAAATATTTAATAGAAAAGGTTTTTTTGTGGTTATTTTTTCTTTCATTTCATTAGCAGATAATGCAGCTTGTCATGTACAAAGTTTGGTTTCCTTAAACAAGTTTTTATATTATTTTGTTTAATTAATGTTAATTAGTGTTATTAATCATTATAAACTATGTTTTGCCCTTAGTTAACATGTAACTGAAAATGTCCAAATTAAACTAAACAGCACTAAAATGCACGTTAATAGCATCAAAATACAAAAAAATAGTTATACAGTCTCAACTATACACTTCAGACTGTATACTGAACATGTTTTATGTCTATATATGGGGGAAATGCTCATTCTGCAAGGTTTCGTGTATTGTATTACCAGGTGTTTCTGATTCTACTATATCTAAATGTATTATGCTGGTTATGTTTCCTGTCCGTCCACAACAATGAGACAAGTGGGCTCTTATTGCCTAGTACTACAATACTACAGCTTCCTTGAGATTGCCTGTCTAGTTTGATTAATATTGCAGCACCCATGAAAGTAGTATACTGGGGTCATTAAAAAGAACTTAAAGGCAAATGGAGTGTCTGCAAATTTGAGGAGGATGAGGGTTGGCCTTGTGTCTGAGAGGAAGTCTTAGTGGTTCTGTGCAAACCCGTCTATGAAGACCTGATATCTTTAAGGACCCAGCATCACACATCACAGCAGTCAGCACAGAAAATGACAGAAAATAATGTAGAGAACATGAGCCATCAGCTAACTGTACATTTTGACACTACTGGCTGAACTAACAATAGTAAATGACATATAAAATTACCCCCTTTTATGTTTCTAAAAGTATGACGGTCTAGTCATAGTTGGCCAGCTGGACCAGCTCATTGTTATTATATGTTATAATTTGTTTATTAAATAAATCTTTAATCAATAAACTGAACCCTTTAAAAGCTTTTTTGGCCATTTGACAGCTGGGAAAGCACTGAATAAGGCATTAATGACTTTTTAAATAGCTAAGTCACAAACTTTACATAGTAAACACTTGTAGACTGACGCTGTGGTGTGTTTAATGTTTTGTGGTTAGGAGATCTTCAGTTTGTTTGGGTGACAGTTGGTTGGAGACCACAACTGTTATTGAACTTGAGCTTTCAGTGAGTATTTCAGGGCATCAAGTGAATTTAACTTCAACATTCGGTCTCTTATTTCTGGATTTGGTTTCTACGTGCTTGACTTCAGAAACAAACAGTATATTAAATGATTTGGAGAGCATAGGCATATGATCGCATATATTTGACCCTTTATACTTTATATCTCAGGTGTAAAGTGCCAGTCTGAACATGCATATCTGATGAAGAATGACTGATTGGAAGTTCTAGTAAGATTCTTGCAAAGATGATGGTTTCCCAACTGCATTTCTACCCTGCATGAGAAACATGTTTTCAGTGATATGCCTGCACACTCTGGATCCACAGTCTTACAAAGGGCATTTCTCCAGTCTTTGGATGATGATGGAAACATTATCACAGATGTTGCGCAGTGTGCAAAGCAATTAAAAATAAAAATCTAACCTTCTTTCAGCAAATATTACTTCCTGGCATCACACAAGCAGTCCTCCGTGACACTGTGAGGGATGAAGCCTTTCTCCTCTCATGTACCTATCTGCCAGTTAACAGGGGTGTAGGTGGTGAAGAGCTCTTTTGGGATCCTTCCCTTTCACTAAAAGTCAGGCTAACTTTATTTATAAAGCACTTTAAAAACAGAACATAAAAACAAAAGAAAAAAAAACAGAAAAAATGTAAAAAAACAAAACAATAAAATAAAATAAAATAGAATTAAAATTACAACAAATAACATCAACATCTCAAACTAGAAAGGGTGTGCAAGTGCAGCAGCTCAGAGAGGCAGGGTGCAGCAAGGCTATTTAAGGACTTAAAAACAAATGAAAGAATTTTAAAATGAGCTCTAAAATGGACACACAGCCAGTGCAGTAAGGATAAAGCAGGAGTAATATGGTCTCTCTTCCATGTCCAACCCCTGTCGCACCATTCTGCACTACCTGCAGATGAGACATTGAGGACTGACTAACACCAACATGCACAGAGTTGCACTAATCCAAAGCTGCAATAAAGGCGTGGATTACTGTTTTAGAGTGATCTTTCAATAGATTTGTTTTTCACCTGCTGTCTCTGGTGAAAATCCAGTGAAGCTGGACTTCACCGCTCCACTGATCCAATCTAAAAATCACTGTCTATTCTGAAACCCAGGTTTGTCATAGTAGGCTTTACATACTGTGTACTGTTCTTTTTCATCATTTTCACTTCTAACCCAGCAACTCAACATATGGCACCAGTGCTGGTACCCAGAGCCAGTGGGTATTTGTGAACATTTTCTGAAGTTGCACATTGAGGCCATTCTTGGAGACCCCAAACAGCAATCTTCATTTGAAAATTAAGATTGTTGTTAATAAATACAGCTCCTCTTCCTCTTCTCTTGCCACAAGATTCTGTTTTGGGGCCTTTTTTTCTTTTTTGTTATATTTCCTTTCTCTCCAGCACATTTTGAGCACTTAAGGACATTTCTTATCACTGCTATGCAGATGACATTTATTGGATATCTCTTTTCAGTCCCACAATGTTTCTAAGCTACAGCTCTCACATAGGTGCTTACACTCTGTTAAAAGCTGGATGGCAAATAATTTTCTCCAAGTTAATAATGAAACAAAAAATAGAAGTCCTTGTTTGTGCCCCAAATAGATTTGTGCATAGGGTAATAGAATTTAAAGGTCCCCTTTCCACTTTTGGTGTATGGTTGTGTCATTTTGCAACACAGCAGCTCACTATTGGAATCGTTTTTTAATGTCCAAATTTTAACTGTCAAACCCAAAAGCAACATCTATCTCAATGTGAATATCATTCCCATAATACACTGCATATCTGATGAAGTCAATACGTCAGTATCCTGAGTGCTATACTCATATTTCACATTGTTGCTAATTCAGTTCCACTAGCTTATCTTTTTTAATTTGCTTTTGGCTAACTTTTAGCCTTTATGTTTTTAGCATTTTATTGTCAAGAACTTTGCAAAGAAGTTTATTTATTTTGAAAGGTGCCATATGAATAAAATTTACTTTACTTACCTTTAACTGAATTAACAATAAATTTGTTCACATGGACACATTTTTCTCTTCCTGTTGTCAGAACACAGAACAGCTATGAAATAGTGATGTTAACACAGCCCAAAGTTTCAGAGACAAGCCGCTAACACTGCTAACACCGCCACCTCTCTTAACCACTAAAATCCAGATTTTTGTAGTTTTGATTTTGTCTGACAAAATCTACAGTCACTTATAATAAAGATCGTACTAAGAATTTGCCTTAGTAAAGTGATCGCCCAGAGAGAAAGAAACCACATAATGTCTAATTCAGGACTCATAGTAAACTAAATGAGCTGTGATACTCCTATTGGTTGCTTCCCTCTGCCGCAATTTTCCCTCTAGATAGAGCATAACTGTGATGAAATGAAGCTCCAGAAACTGCTGAAGTGAGGGAAGGATTGAAGTATTAACAGATGAACACTTATTGCTTATTTTCTTATTAAAAGAATAGCCTTGTACTGCTAATACGAAAACTGCATTTTCTCAAAGCTGTCATTGTTAAATGTGACATATTTCTTTTCTGAAGACTAAAGAATACAAAACAACAACAACAACAACAAAACTTTCTACATGACAAAGTTTTATATTTTTTATATTCTTCTTACAAATATAACTTATTTCAGTACAATTTACATTCAATAATTAAATAATAAAATTATACTTAAAATGATCTTTAAAATAACAGAGGTAAAATTAACAAAGCAATCAATTTGCAATTATTTATGTAAATAAATTGAGTCATTTTAACAAAATTTTTGTCATTTATACGGTCATTAGAAAAAAACTGCATGAAAAAGGAGAACATTCATGTCTATCTTGTATCATAGATAATAGCTGCTAGCTAACATTTTTGTGTTTGATATATTAGCACAGTCATTTTTTCCTCACTCTATCCGTCCATCCAATTTATTCCACTCTTCCCATTCAGGGTCGCAGGGAACTGGAGCCCATCCCAGCTGTCGAGAACGAGAGGCAGGGTATATGCTGGACAATTTGTCAGACAAAAGGACAGACAACCATTCACACCTCCCGTCAATTTTGAATCACCAATTAAGCCATCCATGTTTTTGGACTGTGGGAGAAAGCCGGAGTGACCCGAAAAAGCCCATGCAAGCACAGGGAGAACATGCAAACTCCACTTCCTTTGTTGCTGCAGCGATATGTTGATTGCTTGCTTAAACAGCACAACCAGTGTTTCTCAAACTCTGTCCATTATGAAAACCTTTAATAACAAACAAATGAACAATAACTGATGTAACACAACTCAGCATTTATCAAAAGTTTTATGTTTCTTTCTCTGACTCTCCAGCTTGCTTTCTTCTCTTTCCCACTGGCATGAGTGACACTTCTCCTCCCATGCCATCCTTAGTGGGCACCTGACAGGCTCAATGAAAAGCACCCGGCAGGACAGTATTGAAGAATGAAGTGAATAATTTATCTGAGCATCTGGGCTCATGTCCCTCATTCATCTCAGCCCCCCTTCCCCGTATCCTCTTCATCTCACCCCCATCACTCTTTCAGCCTCCAAACAAGCATCCATCAAGAAAAGATTTCTTCTTCTCCTTGGACCTTAATGTAACTGGGCCCTAGTTTTGTTTTGTTTTTTTCTTCAAAATGACGTCTCACCACCCACTCTCTGCTTTTAGCTCGCCATCCAATTTCAAAGTTAGAATTTGTGGAAAAATATGATGCAGACAAGCTGCACATTGTGTTAGTTAGTAGCAGAAATGGCCACTTAATGCCATAAACTTACATTTCACTGCTGCCAGTTTATTTGATCTCATGTGTTATAAAATGTACATTTTGCAATTTTTGCTTTAAGCTACACATGATGGACAAGAATCTTGTTGTTAAGTGTACTAACTCTTAAAGAATAATGGCAATAGAGTTTTAACACCTGACTTTGATTTTATGACTCTGTCAGTAGAAAAACAAGAGGAGGAAAAACTACAACAGCTTCTTGGAGCAGTGTAAATAAAAGCCTATTTACCAAGTTTTTAATTATTGTAAATATTGTAAGATTCTTGTGTATTGAGCCTCAATGTTATTGATATTTGCATGCTTATGTTTTTACAATGGTAAAATCTTACTGTGGATGTAAGAGCCAGATTATGTGGAGATTTTGCATCTTTATAACAATCATCTTTATTGTGTAATGTTTTATTAGGTTATACTTGATGGCTTGGGCTCCAGGAAGATTAGCAACCACTGCTGTGGAAGCTAATGGGGTTCATTATAAATAAATAAATAAATAAATGGTAATTGTTTTGGGGCAGCACGGTGGCACAGTGGTTAGCACTGTTGCCTCACAGCAAGACGGTCCTGCCTTCGATTCCACCACCTGACCGGGGCCTTTCTGTGTGGAGTTTGCATGTTCTCCGGTTTACGTGGGTTCTCTCCAGGTACTCTGGCTTCCTCCCACAGTCCAAAGACATGCAGTTAGTGGGGATAGGTTAATTGGAAACTCTAAATTGCCCATAGGTGTGAATGCGAGTGTGAGTGTGAGTGCGAATGGTTGTCCGTGTCTATATGTTAGCCCTGCGACAGACTGGCAACCTGTCCAGGGTGTACCCTGCCTCTCGCCCTAAGCCAGCTGGGATAGGCTCCAGTACCCCCGCGACCCTGAAAAGGATAAGTGGAAGCGGATGGATGGATGGATGAACATTGTTTTGGTTTTACGGTTCTATTTTTGGCTCAGTTTTTAATGTTTTCTGACCATCACTGCTGGTTTTGATTTGCTTTTCCCCTTCATATTATTTATTGTTCTGAACACACCCTTTGCAGTCAGATGTAGATCAAAAAATATTGAAACCCAAGGACGCGGTCACTGGGTTACCTTCTTCATAACTTCACTGAGATAGCAAATGAATAAACAAAGAAGGAAACCAAGACACTTTGACCCTTCACAGTTTTTCATATGCACTGGCCTTCATTTGTATTGCACTGAAGTGGGGAATAGGTTAACACCTGGTGTGCAAGTCCAGAACATAATATGTGGAAATCAATCCAATTAATTTCTGATAAACCAGAGAAAAAAATAAAAGAGGCATGCACCACAAAAACATGACTTCAGTGTATCTGTAATTGATGCTTTTTTTTCTTTTCTTTTTTTAAAAAATCTGGACTTTTTAGAGCTGAGTTTAGCTGTATACCAAGAACAGAAGTTGTTAATATTCTGTATTCAAAAGAAAATCTCATTCTCTTGAGTGAAAAACTGGAGTAAATAAAACAACAGAAACTGAAAAGTGAGGCAGTGGTTGAGGAATGGAGAGATTTTCTGAAGGAAGATGACTGAGGAATGTTTTCAACGCCTGGCAAGTTATGGAGGGTTGTTTTTAATCCCTTTGCCTGGTGTCATTAGAGCGAGCCGTCATTTGTCATTGATCACTGGTTGTCATGGAGGATATGTGGCAGCCTTGAGCCCACCGGCTCTATTCCATTCTGGAACATGCTGGGATCTTAATGGAATGATTCAGTTGGAGAGGGGGAGAGAGAGACAGTCACACAAACAGAGGAAGGTCACAGAACTGTTTAACCCCTCCGGCTGACAGCGAGATAGTAAAATGAGCGCACGGTATCGCAGCATGGCCTTAATAGCTCGCTCTGTTGTGGAGCTTGTGGTTCGGACAAAGCAGAGTATATTTCCTTCATGGGCCAAGAAATGCAAATGCCCAGATTCTAGCAGTTGACAGCAATTGTTGTAAGGGAACTTCCTTCTCAGTAAAAGAAATATTTTTTCAAAAATGTTGCTCTGTCCTTTAGCTTTACCAGAACTGATATATACCCAGTATTAACTCTTGTAAATATGTATGAACTCGTATGAACCCGTTAGCGTGCCTTCTTCAGATGCATTATCACTCCTGGAAGAGCTTCATTTAGCTAAGTGAGCTGCCTGGCTACTGCATATTGGAAGGAGCGCATGCTCAGAAATGCCCACCACTACCACTGACAGCACTGGATATATGTACTTTCAAGCTGGACTCCTGGATCTGTGGTATTTTTGATGCTCCAAAAAATGCTGTGCATCTTGAGGGTCAGTCTCATTAGATGCCACTTCTCTGTTAACTGTTTGTACACTGTCATTCTGCATGCTCAACTACTCACCCTGCACGCAATAATTGTCCATCAGGACCAGTTAGTGTACATTTGTGTACATTAAAGTCCAAATTAATGTATGAACATTACTTTGGCAACATTTTATTTTACTCAATGTGAATAAAGAACAGATTATGTGGGAAATATTATTTTTCTCAACATGTTCTCACACACCATGACTTTGATTATCCTTCACTAATCAATCAATCAAACAACGAATAAACAAACATAATACAAGTAGAGATAGTCCACTTGTATATTAGCTTTCTAAAGCTCTTCAGTCGCACCTATGTTGTCCTTGATGTTTTATTACTTTAACCCTGTTGTCTAAATTTGTGTGTATTCATTTGTTACAACTACTGCGTTCTTTACCATGACAGTTTTGGAAATTGCATTTTTAATCTCTGTGACATTTACACCACTATAAACAAGTTATTATATAATATATTACTGGCTTGGACATGTGCTTCTTTACTGCCTTGAGGCAGTATTGTTATTTGATGCTATATTTTGAGTTATTGACACTATATTGAATTGAGAGTAGTTGGCAGTGATGACAGTCATGCTATAAATATATGTTCTTAAATCGAATACCATTTCATTTCTACATTTGACAAGGTAATGTTAAAACTTTCCATTATACAAAATAACATTTAATAGCTCTGGTCCTCCCATTTCCTTGGTGAGATGCTTGAAACACTTAATTATGAACCTTCAGGCCTAAATTCTAATTGATGCAGTAGCTTGGTCTTTGCTAATATGTTTAGCCTAGAAACCTAGCATGAATGAATGAAATGAAAATGCTAATGACTCAAATACTGATAAAGGACTCTGTTGCTGAACATGTCAAAACACACTCTCTGCAATAAATGAAATGTATACTACTCTGTAATTCATAGCTAGAGTTGTAGGCTACAGTTAGCAAAGGCTAATGATGTCACCCCAACCGGTCGAAGCAGATGGCCGCCCCTCCCTGAGCCTGGTTCTGCCGGAGGTTTCTTCCTGTTAAAAGGGAGTTTTTCCTTCTCACTGTTCCCAAGTTGGGATATGGTGAAGTGTAATATTGTTGGTCATCGGTCATTTATGTTGGAGTTTGTTGATTAAATCTTCAAATTCATTCAGGCTGAAAGGTTGCATGAAGTTCATTTATGCTGAACTGTATAAATTTTTGAAAGCGTTAAAGATTGTAGCGATCAGCAATAATCAGATCTCATGAGAGCAGCATTCATGGGCACATCGCACAGTCTCTCCTCCTCCCACACAGCCTCATCTCGCTTAAGCAGAGTCAATAAATAAAAAACTTGGTTTTATTTGTTGTAACAACTTGTGGTCCACACCTTGAGAGTCACTGGTGTAGAATGAAGTATGAGTCAATTACATGTGTCAAGCTTTTTAAATGAACATTTTCAAAAAGAAGTCGACTCCCCCCCACCAACTCATACACAACCGGAGTCCCTCAATGCCTTGACAAATCAACTTGTGGCATTTGTGTCACAACAGTGGCAGGAAACTTGCATCAATTTATATTTTCTCTGCCTTGCTATCTCGAAATTTAGCAAAAATAACAATAAAAATCAATTTTGCTCTCCCAGCTGTCTCCACATCTTACTTATGATTGTCATTTGGACAGGACTCCCAAGCAGTGCATTCTCATGATCTTCCCAGGAACACTCAGGCTGTCACTTCATATGAACCCCATAATGGGAGGGCTACTATTTATATGCCTGACAGCTAGCTTCAGAGTCTGATAGGGGATAATGGTGCAGCTCTGCTGTTCAGCAGCAACAGAATCAATAATCTCGCTTTTCTGACAGATGCAAAGGAGGCTGAGGGATAAAATGAGAGAAGGAGGAGGCAAGAATGAAAATCAAAACAAACATAATAGGATGAAGAAAAATGTGGGCCAACAGAGTTACAAAGTTGGCTCTTACCTTTATCATACATCATTAGTTAATATCAGGCTGGCAGATGGGATAATTATTTATGTTTTGTCAGCCAAAGGGGCTGAGAAAGAAGGTGCATGTCAAAGTATAATCTCACCTGTCAAGGTTAGAGAAACTTTGGGAGGGAGCGTAATGGAGCATGTTTAACATGGGCCTCAGGCATAGCTTTAAAGCTATATAAGTTTACTGTAAGACTGTATTACTCAGCCTCAGTTTGCTTGTTGTAGGACTTTATTTGGCTAAGCTTACAAACCCGTGACTCAATGCCTCAAACTATATTTATTGCTTACAAATTAAAAAATTTTTTTGCTGTAAAGTGTGCATGCTTTTTATACAAAAATATAATGAATATTTGATATCCTCAGAGTGATACCTGTGATACTCCTCAGTTTTAAATTCAAGTCTTCTGCTTGTAATAATACTGTAACAGGCCCAAGGAATATTACCACGGCAATAAAAAAGCAAACACAGGCCACATTCAGGAACAATAAACTGACAGAGCCCTCGGTTTTCCTTCTAGATTTCATCTCTTACTACACAGACAATATTTAGGGTTTAGGGGCTATATGCTTGATGGAAATAATCTGACCTTTGGAATTGTGCATGCCTATGAAAATGCACATTTTCTTTCCCCATACTAATGCAATCCTATCCTGTTTGCCAGATTTGTTTCCCTGCGACTTTGTCCTGTTCATATTAATGGGTTTCTGCACATAAGGAGACCCATGATCAGACTTGGGCTGCCACAGAGCACTTTAAAGATAGAACATGTTGTCGAGGTTTTGCAGTGTCACTCAAGGAGAATAACTATAAGGGGAACTTTGCCAATTCAAAAGTTAGTTATATTTTGGGCTTTTTTTTTTGAGTGGAACACTTTGATCTCACCTTAAGCCTTACTAGGTATCCACTACTCTGATATTCCAAACTTTTTTCAACAGTTTGTTCCACAAAGTTGTTTTTGTTGAAACAAACTATTGTAGTAATTCACTCTGTGCTCTCTGTAATTCACAAAACCTTTTGCTCATGCTCTTGATGTTTTATCAAATAACCATGTATTTTCCAATGTAGATGCTCATCTTTCTTACTAGTGAAAGATGAGCTGTGGTGGGTGTTTACTAGTGAAGTGAAGACTAGTGTCTCAGAGATATGAAATTACACAAACATATAGTACCTTTTAGGGAACGTTAATCTCTCCGCCGAGTTTAAAATAAAGTTTGACAGGGTGGAGGAATGCTGACTTTTTTACTGCATGAGATTGTAGTGATTGTCCCACGAGTGGGGTTAAGATGTTTAAATCCATTAATTCCTCTCTCAAAGCCAAAATTATTGCTGCTCTTTCACAGTAAAACCTCAGTTGCACTTTATGCTGTATGTCTTTCGGATTGGAGGATTGAAAGACTTTAAACATATGTAACATATGCTGTTAGTACAGTATGGTGGGCGTATTGATGCAGTCTAACCTTAAAGGAAAAGCCCAAAATAAACAGAGAACGACTCCAGGCAGTGAATGAGATGATGCTGGGAGCTATGGTGCAGGGAAATTCAATCCCTCGCAGTGAGACAAATTGTTCCATTAGCGACTTGCTGTCCTTTCAATTTCTCAGCCTGTTGATTAATAGCTAAAGAGCACTGTCTGTCACAATGGGAGTCCAACTTGGCATGTCTTCCTGGCTACTCCTCAGCCAAGGCCCCCTATAATGAGCCTGTGCTCTCGGCGCCCAGCAGCAGATTGCTTTGATGCTCCTATTTACCCAGCTTCTCTTGGCCCACCATACAAAAATGCACAAATCCACCCACTCGTCCCCAGCCCTCCACCCCCCGCCTGAAAATTGCAACAGTGTGCTCGTGGTAATGAAAAAAAATGAGACAGCGCAATCGCTACAAATGAAAATCAGCATGGTATTGTCACTC
Organism: Etia nguti; assembly: GCA_015106755.1. Lineage (NCBI taxonomy): Eukaryota > Metazoa > Chordata > Actinopteri > Cichliformes > Cichlidae > Etia > Etia nguti. The sequence goes on from VUQG01000465.1 coordinate 20,128, forward strand.
ACTTTAATATAATGCAGTAAGATGTGCATTTTCAATTTCTATCACCTCCTTGGTTAGAGTTTTGCTCCCGTGCCTCGACGAAGACTCGTACTTAGCAGTTGGCCAAACACACAAAGCTGCATATTTCACCCATAAGGATGAAATAAGAGAATGGTGGCAAAAATCAATTGGATCGGTCTTAGACGTTTAGTAATGCCTCAGTGTCAGGGTGGAATGCTAATACTCTTCTAGCTCTTGATCAGGGCCCTGCGGAGAGGGAACACAAGCTTCCACAACCTTGCTTTTAAGATTTTAATTTACTTTGTAAACCTGAAGGGCATTCTTTCACAATATGTGAATTATATGTTTCATTTTAACATTACGCCTCTCATTTCACACACACAATTCACATCCCAGCAAACAGAATGCACCAGTTCACATAAAAGAATAACAAATCTTTACTCTGTAGAGTCATTAATTCCAGTAAGTCTTTTCAACATGTTTTATTTGCCCTTAAAAATATAATTTTTTTGTCTAGTAGAAAGTTTGACATTTTTTTCTTATCCAGTGCTCATTGCTTGAGTTTTCTTTCCTTCAAAATAATTCTGAAAACTCATTCGTGTTTGTCTTTATTTTTGCCCTTCTGGATACAAGCTGAGTAATAGATTTTAGGATTTTCTTTGGAAATAGTTTCCTCACTCTGATCTCTTCCTTCGGTTGTTTCTTGATCTTTCTGCCAAATTCAATGAAACAGGGTTTCCTCTGGATATTCACTATTTATATCTGGTATGTTTCTATAACATTATGACAGTACTTAGTACATAGATTTCCATTAATCACATGTAGTGAAGTATTCCTTTGTAATTACTTTGACAGGTGTTTGTATATCTCAGTAAATTATGCTGATGCACTTTCACAAAACTTCTCACCTGCAGAATTAAAAAAAAAAAGGTTTTCTATACTGATTGAATTTATGCCTCAGTTCTTCAAAGGATTTCATAACATCAGGGTTTGGATGATACATATCTTGAATCCTTTCAAGCTCAGTAGAAGACTAACGTTAAAAATGTAGCATCAATTCATCCTGGGACAAAAACTGGCTGCCAAGCAGGGGCTATACTGAGACAAAGTGTCTGGTTCTTTAAAACATTTTCTCATACCATACCATATTTTAAACATATGTTCAACAAATGAAGTACCAGTCTGCTTTTGCAGCTTTTACATTATGTTAGAGTATAACTGCATGGTAAGATGTAGTTTTAGAGAATAACATTCCACATGAATCCAATGAGGAGTGTTGTTTGCTGACATATAATGATTGACTTCAGTTGTGCAGCAAGAACTGCTAGTCACTAACAGAAATACTATTCAGTTAAATGTATTCTTATTTTACGAATGTGCAACTGCTGTTACTGTTTGCTTCAGACATTTAAATGCTACCTAGATGGCTCCACCCCTGTCTCTCTCTCATTAGCCATGGTTTTCAGGGTTTTCAGTTAGGTGACAGTACCTGGTACCAGGCACTAAAATAGTACCTGCTCAGTCAGGGTTCCAAGCAATCCGAGCAGGTACTAAAATATTACGTCATCAGACTGCATGCCACCAATTGGGTGGTCAGTGGCTACACTCCATGAGTCATTAGAGCATTGCCTCAATGTCCACCTTTGCTGTAGCATTTGTGTCACACACTAATTAGGCCACAGGACGCTAGGCCAGGTTGCTATTATGACGACAACCCACATTAGGTGGTTTTCGACCAGTCGATCCGAGTCGAGTCGTGGCGTGCCATGCAGGTCGACCCGAGTAGGTACTAATGGAAAAGGGGCATCAATGAGAGGCAACAAGCAAGGTGAAAAGTAAACAAATGACGTCTGCAACAACCAGTGTGATGCTACAATATCTTGATGCAGAAAGTGAGCAGCTTTTATGTCATCTGTGAAAGTAAATTCACAAAACCCCATTTTGCACAGGGGTGTGGTCATTAACCTGCAAGGTAAGAAGGCCGCTGCTGCCATCGCTGCTGTTATTGCATACTAAGCTAATTTGACATCATTGGGTGTAGGATTTCATAAACATGCAAACGTGACAGATTTCAGCAACATTTAAAACATAATTTGATTATTGAAGAATATTAATCTTAAATGCACATGCAGTAATTGTATGACTGATGACTGATCTTTTCTATTAGATTGTACTCAGTGTTGACAGTTTTGAGTATTTTGTTAGTTTTAAACTGTTGACTACTCTTTTTTCCCTCCCACTTAAACAACTGGTAGTCTCCATGAACTTTCCTGACAGCCCCCAAAATCAATACTCTTCCACAGTAAAGCGATCCATAATGCAGCTTACTAAAACTCCTAAAAAGCAAAGAAATTCAAGTAAATTACACCAGATGGTGCCTTTACTGAGCTCCACAGGGTGATATCCACCTCAACCTGCTAGTGCTTCTATGCTGCCCTCCTTTGACATCAGGGATGTCCATTGCAGCATTTCACTGCATTTGGAGTGAAATTTACAGTACAGTGTGGGAAAGTTAAAATGATTTAGACACAATGATTGACTCTATTCTGACCCAAGGTTGGCAAAACTCACTAAGCTACTCTTTTACCTCTCTCTTTCCCTGTGAGAAAAGGGGGGAAGCACATTCTTATTTTAGCCAGCATCAATTTTGACTGTTTTAAAGGAATATTATTGCTGGTGGTTTACCAAATCAGCTGTTACTACTTTGTGCTAGTTCTGTGAGTAACTTGATTGAACAAAAACTTTTCCTATTTTTGGGTTTGTGTCTGTCTGCTGGCTGTACTAAGCATAGATTGATCATAAATCAAATCAAATCAAATCAAATCACTTTTATTGTCACATCACATGTACAGGTACACTGGTACAGCACATGCGAGTGAAATTCTTGTGTGCAAGTTTCACAAGCAACAGAGGTGTGCAAAATACAAGAAACAGGAACAAAGCAAAATATAAGAATGGGAATCTGAGAATTATATGAATAGATATATGTACAATATAAGAGTGTATGTGCATTACTGAATGTGTATACTAAATATGTATATCTGTGTGTGTGTGTGTGTGTGTATATATATATATTTTAAAAATTAAATAGAATAGAATAAACAATAAAATAAAATATACAGAGGTTGGCAGTTGGAAATGTGCAAAACAAGTGGCATTTATATACAGTATGGAGTGCATAATGTTGAAGTTCTGGTAAGTGAAGGTGAGGTGTCTATGAAGTGTTCAGCAGTCTGATGGCCTAATGGAAAAAGCTGTCTCTCAGTCTGC
>VUQG01000466.1:8309-25027 GCA_015106755.1 Etia nguti
TTTTAAAATTAATTTTTTAAAAATTTTTTTTTTTTTTTTTTTTTTTTTAGCATATTTTGCTTCACAATTGTATTCAAAACCTGCAATAACATTATGAGGAAATAAAGCTGTTTTGTATGTAGCTGATATATTACAGCAGGTTTCACATATGCAGAATTCAACAACTGTGGATTATTCAGATCTTTTAGTTTTTAGTAATAATAAACTAGTGCTATATGATGTATAAATGCTCTATTAAAAGTAAAGGTAAAGATCCCTCCCCAAAGACTCCAGGTTCATCCTGCCTCATCCCCTCCCTGCCTCAGACTGGACAGCGTCATAGCCGCATAGCCTCCAGAATGAATAATAAGCTCACTGGTTACACTTAGTATGCCAGATAATAGCTGAGATGGAAAATATTTGACTTTGATTTATTTTTCAAAATTCAAACAGTCTTTCCTTCCTCCCCACACACACTCTATTTGTGTCAAACTCAGTCCAGATGTGCTCGGCACAAAACAAGAGAAGCCTTTTTCAAAAAGGGTGATTTTTACATTCAAAAGAGAAAAATCCAGAAAAAAATACGCAGGACATTTACAGGACATTTAGTTGTTATATAAAGGGAATAATTAAAAAACAGAGATGTGGAAATGCACTGGCTCAGTGTCCACCTATGATATCAACTTATATAACAGCCATTCAGTAGGCTGACAACATACGGAACAGGAGGTGGATCTTGCACAGTGGAGCAGAGAGGACTGGAGAGTGATAAACATAACAGTGAAAAGGATGGACAATTACAATTTCTATGAATATCTGAAACTACCAAGTCTATAGCCTGTTCTCTTTCTCTGCGCTTCTATCATGGTCTCCATCTTCTGGACCCAGAAGTGCTGTTTCTTTGACAAACAAATGAAACTTTCTTAATACCTTTTTTTTTTTTTTTTAAAGATCTACGATAATTTAAAATTTTCAGCCGTTTGAGCAGCAAATCAAAGCCAGTTTTCACTGTGCAGGGTGTTCAGCGAGTTAATCGGGAATCATGTTTCCTCGTGAAAGCGTCTTGTACATAAATCACACACATATTCATAATGCAGGTTTGTAAACTGTAAAAAAAAAAAAAGTAAACAAGTACTTCCAGCAGGCCACTGATTATGTGTTACTAACCCCTGACTACATCAACTCAGAGAAGAAAGGGCCTCAGTGCTCTCTGCAATAAACTCGATCACATAGGCAACGAATCACCTCCAAAACAACACATCGGTGATTTGGATAACTTCTTCGGTGAATGGGTTTATCGTTGCTTATTTGCTTGCAACGGACTAAAGAACATTACTGGAGAACCTGAAGTGATTCCGCTCCTTCACCCAAAAGATTCACTTTTTGGATCAAGTCATTCACAAACAAAGCATCATTCCCAGAAAGATGAGTGCCATCATGTTTATTATTTGTCCTTTTGACATCCCTAATCCAATTTAGTCTTCCACAGTGGATACATTTTGCTCGGTTAAAGACATTTGAAGACCTCAATGCAGACTTTCACTGTGAAAAACATCCTGACATTAAGGCTGAAGTTAATAGGTCAGTGCTTTATATTTATGAATGTCATATTAGATTTCATGTGCTGTGCTGAAGTTTGGAAACACAACAACAACAACAACAACAACAACAACAGTAAAAACAACAAAGGAGTTGCTGCCGGAGTAGTTTTTTACTGGAATGGAAAAGAATTATTAACACTAACTGACAAAATGTTGCTTTCATACATGAAAATAAGACTTCCTGTTTTAAGTAGCCAGTATAGTTGGGTTTTTAACACACATACACACACACTTTAATGTTGCATATGTAATAGCCATAGCAATCTTTGCACTCTTTAACATAAGAGAATTATCTATTTGTTTCTGAAACCTGACTAAAAGCCAAACATTTCTTACTCGACTATTTTTCCTCCCACACTAAGTCACAGGAACTTTTTTCCACTAATTCCACTTAATCATCGCTAAATCCAGATATATGGAACAAATCACAATAAACTTCAAATCAGTTCAGAAAGAGTCTAATTAAGTGCATGCACTCAAATGTAACCGCACTCTTTCTTAATTTTCTCTGTAAATATCTGTGCATCCTTTATTTAGTGAATTAAGGAGACTTTTGTAGGAGTCGAGGATTATTGAAGCAACAGAAAATCTGGCATAAATATAATAAATTAAGCACCCTAAAAGCTTTCTATTTATCTTTTAAGGTTCAAAAGACATCTTAATTCCACTCTGGTAAAAAAAAAGTTCAGCTCTCTAACTCTGAATATAACAGTTTTGGGTTTGTTTGTTTTTTACAGCCCTTTCTTTTCCTCTTTGTCTTATCTTAGAGCTGCACATGCTAGAGCCAAATCAGCCGCCTGGGTCCAGAGCATCGGAGTGATGTTTCTTCCCTCTGACAGTTCTTACTTCCTCCCACATTAGTCCCTCATACTTTGAGGTGTGCGTAGAAAGCCATGTGGTTTTATGTGATTCACTGTGGCACTGCAGAGAGGATGTATGCTTTATTGCTACGCACACTGTTACACCATCTGTTCCTCAGAGCATCCGTCATGCTGTAGTACGTTTCTTAGCTCGTTATGTCGGGCTGTGTGCTCTTCTTTCTTCTGTCACTATTCTGTCTATTTGTCTGCCTGACACAAGACTTTGTCTCCAACAGACTGTCGAGCACCTGGGACTGCGGCATATTGCGATACATCAGATCTGCCTTTGTCTACCACAAAAATACAGGGCCACTGAGATGTACCTGTAGGAGGAGGTCATTAGTCACTCAGTGAGGTGCCCCCCTAGGGAGAAGAAAGGCGATCATCAGGCCCGGTGATGCAGTCTCTCTGGATGTGCTGGAGAGGGGGTTGCAGTGTGGTGGGGAGAAAGTGGTGGGGTGAAGCTTTAGAGGTGACATCAGCTGCTTCTGACGCTAGCACAGCAGCAGCTCTTACACAGAGAGATTTTAATCAGCAGCTTGCTTTCTTTCTCTTTTGCCACTTGGAAATCTTCTATTTTGACAGATCTCTTTGCTGGTTTCGTATTTTTACCCTAAACTTTATAATTTAATCTCTCGTGACAGACTCTTGGCCCAATTATGAAAGCATATTAAAACATGATTAGGCATGTCATATCTGTAGACGTAAACCACATTAATGTCACACCTACACAAAAAAATTATTTTACCATTTTACATTTTAGCTGTGTCCAGAGCCACAGGAGATATACCCTTTTTGCAGGGTGTTCTAAGCTGTTTTAATTGATTTTAGTTTGTTTCTTTTCTTTCAGGTATTCAAATGAAATGTTATGTAAAACTACATAAATAGATTTGTGCAGTAGGTAAAAAAAATAACTTTTGGATGAACTGTCATGAAAAGTTTATACAAACATTCATCATCCAGTGAATACATCCTACTCACTTTCCCTGGGGCCACCATAAAGCCTTATATTTGTTATTTTGAATGAAATTTTAGATGGATTGCCATGAAATTTGAATCAGACTGTAGATTGTATATAAAAGTTGAATGTAGCCCCCGGGCCTGAAAAAAGAAGTAAAACCTGCAGACTAGCATGATGGATATGTAATCATGGTGAAAGTCCTGTTTCTGAAGCCTTTTTTAGTTTTCATTGTTTGTCATCAGATGTCAAAAGTGAAGAGGGAATATCTGACTGTGAAACCAAGGAGTGCTGCAATCTAATACAGACTTTGTTGTGCTGTAAAAAACACCAATAAAGTTCATTTGAAAGCGTCATCAATGCGTCAATTCCCACAGTCTCACTGCTGGACAACCATAAACTGTATATAAAAGACGGCAGTAAGCTCCAGGCCTGAAAGGTAAGCGTCTTGAACCTGAAATCTTTTTGATGACCAGCAGGTGGCGACTCCTCTCATCACAAAAAACTATCTATATATATGATGGGCATTGCTGCTGTGAAATTACCTACTGGTTTGCAAAGTCCTTAGACTCATTAGTGGCCCCAATGGCAACCACCACCTCCTGGGGAAAATGTATATTCCAAAGCAGGTTGTTGGCAGTCAGTAGTTGAAATTAGTTTTAAATAGGTATGTAGTGCTCTACCTAAACCTTCCTTGTGATTGCTGTGGTTGGTTAGCGTCTTTCCATGCTAACATATCTGCAACCACTACTACCAAAGTACCCGTGTGGTAGTAGTGAAACTGTGAAAAGGGAACCTATTAAAATGCTTTTACTTTTCTCTGAAGGCAAAAGTTCTCCATTACTGATTGTGATGCACTTTTTGAATTTTCATTATCGCTCTTCCAGTTGTTGGTTAGTGTTTGCAGAAAAGTCGGTGTCTTCCATCCAAACTATGAGCAACTGTGGCAATCTGCTAGACCTGTGTGACTGAAGCTTTACCAGGTTAATGAGCATGCAGTGTTTCTCATTTCTCATTTCTCAGCAAAATAATTCTGCTGAAAGTTTCACACTGGGACTTTAGCAATAAATAGGTATATCCATTTGTGATTTTAACAAGGGAGTCTATGGGACTGACTTACTTTTGGAACTTTAGTTTCAGCCTTTAGCCTAATGTGCCAGCCTCAAATAGCTGCTTGAGTCAACTTGTAGTGCAACAGCTTTGAGTTATAAACACACAAAAAGGACCAGAAGTAAACTATTAAAATTCACAACACAAGATCAGTCTCTATAACAAACTTTTGTTTTAATCTACCAGTGACAGGCATTCGCTGGCATCTGATACACCAACTGTTTAATCTGCACTGATGCTTAAAATGACAAGCTCATATGACGTCAGTGTCTGACCTGACATGACAGAAGGAATGAACCATCAGAAATGTCAGAGTGCATCAGCAAACACAAATGACAGCGTGTGTTAGTGCAAACAAAACAATGGGCTTTAAGTACCTCAGACAGGTGCTGTTGATGTGCGCACTGTAATAAGTAGGGCAACTGTTAAACAGTAGGATGCTACACAACCACACGAAACAAACAACAACTTTGTAGTGTGAGCTATTTCCTCGAGACCGACCTAAATGCTTCACAGCCCCGGGATGATCACTTTTGATATATTATCTGCAGCCTTGACCTGACATAACCCCCATGAGTGTGTCCAAAGAAAAGTCACATTATTATGCTCACCTAATTACAATCTAAGCTAGTGAAACAACAGAGATATTGTGGGAAATGGTTTATGTTTATTATTACACTTTGAATCACCACCTCTAAATGAATGCACTGACACACTTGTGCGGAATGCCCACAAACAGCCAAAACTTTGCTTTGATGCTCATGTTCCTCATTTTATTTTATTAAACTAAGAGAAGTTGTACATTTCCTAATGAGCGGTTTTGTATAACAACACCACCTTTGTTTGCTATATAAAAGCACAAATGTCTACACTGTCTGTTATGTTCGGTTATGTTCTGTATCCTCTTTATTCGCCAATAAAGGAGAAGAGATGTGCAAAAACAAATATTTTTCTATCACCTGCTACTGTTTCCTTTCCACTGATTTCTACTTTTATCCAAAATCTATTTAAAACTTCTCATCATATATTTGTTCAGTCTGCTGTGTGGCAAAAACTGTGTCCTACAAAGTTACAACTATGTATAACTGGCCATGGCATCACCATGCAGGGCTGCGTTCAGGCGAGTTTGACCTAGTTAGTAACCAGCTTTTGCTTTGCCTGTTGAGGGCACACACACGCGCACGCACAGATGCCTGCACACGTCAATGACTCTGACAACAAACACATATTCTCCTCCTCTCACATGATTCCAGTTTGAAGAGGGGAATAAAACAACGACAGGAAGAAAAACCGTACTGCGGGCCTGTGCAGATGACGATAATATAGCTTGGTGACGTTTTCCTATGAGCACCTTTGACCCTGAGCTGCTCCTGTACTGTTGTGTTTTATTCTTATTTTATATTCTCCTCTCTAGCTCCCACAGAATTTAGAGTGGGTAATTAAAGTCCTGAACAGCCGACGCCATACCCTGCCTAATTAAAACAATAAACGCCATTTATGAGTCTGCAGCTGAGTCTTTGACACCCGCATGCACACTTGCGTTTGCTGCAAGACTCTCGCAGGTTTAAGCCAGCATAATCCAGTTTTAAACATGACATGACACCTGTTATAATCGCTCAGCCGTGTGCACTAAATGCCAAGGAGGATTATAGCAGATGTCATGTCGTGGATTATGGAAGCTTTATGCATGTACGTGTGTGAATGTTTTCCTGTCACCTCCGTGGAAATGCCACGGGCAACCACTTTAATCTCATTTGTCTGTTTGCGTGTTGTGCACACGCATTGTGGAGCATATCACCATTTCTCCAAAAGCAAACACATAGCTCTCTGTAGTGTTTTTCTTTCCCAGTCCCAAAGCCTGTCTGGCTGACTCTCATAGTATTGCAGGGGGAGGGATGAACCACAGCTGCTGTCTGACGTAAATGCAGCACAAACGCTCTGTTTGTGCGGTCACAGCCCCTCTGACAGCTCTAACCAGTTAATGGGTTACCTCACACTCCCTTCCTCTCCCCTCCAACTCGCTTCTGCAGGGCTGCTTCTGCAGGCTTAGTCAAGCCTGAGCTGACGCTAAGAGCCCACTGATGATAAAAAAGAAGCAAACCATAATCTGTCTGTAATGATGCAAGTTAAGGCCGCTAAGTGCATTTTTAGCTTGAGATGTATGTGTAAAATCAGTATGCATAGTCCTAGCCAAGTCACAGCAGGAGCTCAGTTTGGAGTACTACTCACTGTGTAAATATTACATGTATAGTACCTTTTTTTTTGACAACTCAAAGAATAACCTTAATGGTGTCATTAAATTTTCAGCACTATTCAGGTCAGTCAGTCCATCATTTTGGCAAAGAGTGAAATATCTTGACACCCAAGTGATGGATTACCATGACATTTGCTAGCATTTCTTATAGCACCACAAGCATGTCCATTTTTTCTTTCTTTTTTTTTTCCTTTTTGTTTTTTGGATTGGCTTAAGTACTTTTAATAAATGTTGGCATACTAATATGTGCTGCAAAATTTATAATCACTGGAAACATTAACTGTTAAATGCTGTGCCTTAATAGGTTCGCTTACTCATCTTAATCTAGCATAAAACACACTGGAGGGCATCAATTTTGAAATATATGAGTGACCTAACAAGTCATATAACAACATTTCTGGAGTTCTACAGTAATTCAGTGATATAGAGACACGAATGGGTTTTTGAAGGTTTATATTTTAATTAGTAACTATTTCTTCATTTAACATTTTTGGGATTGTGGGTAAGTAACAGTATAGCCATGTGTGAAAAAGAGTGAAAATGTAGTCGTTCCTTCCTATTTCTGCCCTCAGAATTAAAAGGGTAAGTAGAAACTGGGTGCTGCTGACCAAATATCAGATTAGCAGACCATCAGCGAGTGCGAGCACCTCTGTAAGTGCAGACTTTTTTGCAGTTTGCAGATCTGGAACATTCAGATGTTTGTTAACACAATGCCAAATCTGGGAAGGGTTATAAGGTAATTTCCAAACAATGTGAAGTCCATCATTCTACATCTTTTAAGTCCCAGCATATTCACTCTAATGTCAGATAGATGAGACCAAAGTGCACCATGTTTGATGAAAACCAAAAACAGAATATCAGCTGTTAAGCATGGTGGTGGAGGGGGGATGATTTGGGTTAGTTTTACAGCCACAGGATCTGAGCACCTTGCAGTCACTGAGTCGACCATGAACTCCTCTGTATACCCTCAGTTTCTGTTAAATAAATAAATGACACAATATAATGCATCATGTATTGGTGTTCATTATAGGTTGTACTTAAATAGTTTTAGATCCTGATGAGGAACAGATATTTTTTTGTCCTTATATGTAAAACCTTAGAGCTCATTTTGATTTTCACATGACTACACGTCCACCAAATATTGCACCACACCCCAAGCTCTTGTTTGTTTATTTTTCCACACAAACATGTTTTATTCATCTTAGCATCCCTCTTTATTTTCATTCTAGCCATGCACACCCAACTGCCCCGCCAACAATGCCTGCCCCACAGTTTGAGAACCACCTATATACATGAAATCACAAGCAATTAATGAAATAATGCAAAACATCACAAAATCAAATCATTTTCACAGCAGATTGTCAAACATTTTCCTTTTTTATTCATTACCACCTGCCCATGTTTCGAGTCTGACATGTCTTGTGCGACAGACTGCACACAGATAAGTCTGTGAGCATGACTTTATGCTGGCTGTAAGATCAGCTTCTTTGTATCTAGTCAATCTATTTACCTGCCTCACTGACGTATTTCACCCCTCCCTTTATCTCTCAACTTTCAAAGTAAGTCTTGCACGGCTGCATTGAGGTCAGTGTTTATGCCACTGTATAATGCAGTCAAATATAAATGCAAACCACAGTCTAGATGACTCATGTGACTGGAAGCCCAACACACCCAGTAACACATCTACCCTACAATGAATCCTTAACAGGAAGCATTAGAGCTGTTCTGCAGCAAATTCTAATGAGGAGCTTGTTTCTTTCTCACCAAAAGCCTGGAGGGGGGAATATGATGGATTGGCGCACGTCAAGAAGGCTTTAGTCACCTCCACTGATCGAACACAAAACCCTCTGTTGAGCTATTTCAAGGTTACACACAGTTTTTTTGTTGTTGTTTTTTGATTCCCAAGGACCGTGTATATATGAGAGTCTCTTGCTTGCACACAGGTGTGCCTGCATCCCCTTAGCTCAGGGTGCTGCACATTTGCATAGTGGCCACGTTTCTCGGTAAACTGAGCGATTGAACTGGAGGAGATAATTGACGTGCATACACAAAGACACACCGCTAGCAGTGCAGATTTGATTAGTGCGCAATGATCTCGATGAAAGGCTCAGTTCAGTTAAGGGGATTGTAAACGTGCCCCTGAGACTTTGACGCAGGCTGCTGACATCATTGCCCATACCTCCTTTTGACCAAGCAGTCTGTTCACCGCTCACTCCCATGGAGGAGGGGGAGGGAGTGAGGAGGAGGAGGAGGAGTGATAGTGAGGCTAATATCTATGAGAAAAGGGGCTTGATTTGAAGGGATTAAAGGCAGAGGAATATGAAGAAACAGATGTGGCCTGTCAAATTTAGATGAAGGAAGAAAATTACTGGGATCGTGTGGCATTCAGCCGCCCACCTGACTCCTGTGACCAGATATTTATGTTGTCAATCTTGCAAAAAAAATGATTCCATACCTGCAGAGCATCATTAAGGTTGCAGAAATGTCACCGTGCACCTGACGGTAATTATTTATGCACAAGAAGTATCACACTGAGATAATGATATTTGGCTCAGAATGTAGGAGGCTGGGATATCATAAAGAGAAAACTTTCCTGTGAAGTTGCAAACACTGCACATTATCTCATTGACGTCATTAATGCTATAGCTGGAGGTGGTGCTGCCCAGAAGAGGACAGAAGTATACGCAAGCGAATGCTCAGGAAGGAACTCTATAATATAATAATAGTTTTGTCATTAAGAGGACTAAAGAAAGAACTGTGGTGAATCAGAGCCTAGGAGCTCTCTTATCTCTGCTGCTAAAATTGGCATATGGTTCGCTTTAAACTGGGGGAGCAGATGCTGCTGCACAGTGTGGCAGGTGACTCCTCTGGCTGCTTTGCTTTCTTAGATATTCATTTCCCTGCCCTAAGTGGCTGGCATTTACTGGTGTGCAGAATAGGTAGAGGGACAAGATAGATGGGGGAAGGAAGAATGGCCGTGGGAGGGTGAACGATGATGAAAACAAGAAGGGGTCTTTGTGCTGCGGTTAATCTGAGGTTAATCATTATAGTGAGCGGTGGGTGGCTGGGTGTTGAGTGATGAGAGCAGGTCCGGCTGGACGAGGAACAGAGAGAGAACTCTGTCAAACTGTCTGTTGTGCTCTTTTATCTCGTGACAACCCTAGCAACTAAATCAAAACACAATACAATACACCCAAACGAGGAACGACTGGAAAGCTCCCTGCTCACTGGTATGGCTGACAAGATGTTAGGCAGCCAATACACACGCAGGACACAACCGGTGCAAATGTGAAGGTTTTGCAGCATTCAAAACTACAACAGCAGACGCTGAATCTCACCAAATCTTCCCTCGTCCCCACAGTGCGGCTGCCTAAGCAGATTTATGTCCACAAGTAATGCAAGTAGACACAATTTGAGCAAACAGGGGATTGGCTGGATTGTTTTGCATGTGATGAAATGGATTTCATACATGCGACAGCCTAAAGCAGAACCCGATAAAACTCATGTATAACACAAGTAAATCCATCAAAGCTCCACCAGACTGCAGGGCGGAGAAGGGGATAAGGGACTGAAGCTGTGAGAGCATTCAGGATTGAAAGGAACTGCACGGGAACAAATGGCCTCTTGCTGTCTGCACCAGGTTAACTACCCAGTACCAGATATCATGCTGGTATATTTAGAAGGACTTGACACATTTTATTGAAAGAAAATTCCCCCCCCCCAAAAAAATGTCGACCTCACAGCTTTGCCAAATTTTACCTAAATACAGCCCAAAGTTTTTTTTAATTACATGGGGATCTGCCGGGCCCGGGAGCCGCCGCCAGTCCCCTTCGAGGCTTTCCCCAAACCGCAGCTCAGTTCATGTCCAAGCCATTCACCTTTACCACTAAAACGCTGTCAAACCTTAAATGAGCACGTGGGCCCAGCTAGTGAATGGATGATTATATCAAGTACAGCAATAGTTGTATTTCTGTTTAGACTAACATCCCGAGGCCCGCTGCACTTATGCACTGTGCATTATCTCTGTCAGAAATAATTTTCCAGTATGACTTGGAAGTGACATTGCAACAGTCCAGATGGAAAGAAAGTTGCGAGTTTTATCCCTCCAGGTGGTGCTGCATCTTGTGCTCCTGATCTTTTTGCTAAATGTCCATATGGCCTCTCAGCTGGGCCCTTAAGCTGGATAACAGTCTTTAACTCATCACAGGAGAGTTGTAAGAGAAAGAGAGAAAGGAGAGACGTAAACACATGGATATACAGAGAACTCAGCAAAATATTAATAGATGGCAACTATTAAAGGGAGGAACTGTTCATCTACTCGTGCCACATATATTGTCCCAGCTCGTCTGCACTTGCCTTAACCCCTCTCCATTTGTCGCACTCTAATTTACTTTGCTCATCTCCTCGTTTTCTTTGCGTAATTTCTCCCACCTGACCTCCGCCGTCTCATTTTGCAGCTGTCGCTTCAGAGCGGCAGGTTCAGAAAAAATGTGTTTGCGGGGAGTTTGAGCCGAGTTCGTCAGAGAAAAGAACAGCTAAACGAGGATTAGGAGACCTAAGCTGGGTGAAGGCGGGTGTCTGAGAGGCAGAAATGACGCCGAGGACATGTATGTGTTCGTGGGCTCCAGCCATGTGAGCGCTGGAGCTTCCAGCCTGACGAGGCTACACGGGAGGGGAGGGGAGAAGTGGAGATCTCCTTTTGCACCAAGGCCAAAAAAGGAAAGCCAGAGCTGATGTCCAAAGGTCAATCCTAAAGATTTGTAGGATGAGTGGTGATGTCTTCTAAATGTAATTTCTGACTAAATAACACCTGAAGCCGTTTTAAAGCAAGAAACCCAGGAATCAGGGAGCGGATAGTTTGTGTTTGGTTTAGGTGAGGGAGCATGAGAAAGACCACTTATCAGCCATTATATCAGCACAAGTGAACATTATGTGCACGGACTTTGTACTTGCACGCCCGCAGGTTTAAAGACAGACAGTTTAATATCTGATTTAGCTGTGTTGGGCAACAGGAGACAAACAGAGTTTTATTGACCCATCTAGCAACCCCGAATGACTACAATCACTAAAGGTCCGCGTCATAATGAAAACTATGTGGCTGCATGATGTTTTTGTAGCTGTTCTTATGGAAGGGCAGTCTCACAACAGAATAACATTAGCAGGCAATTAAATTAGCGACTTATTTCTTCTAAATCCCAAGTATTGTGCGTTCTTTTGTTCAAACCAACAATTATAATTAAGGTATTTGCTACAACTGTTTTCGTATAATTGAAGCAGCTAAACAAAAAGTGATGCATTCAGGAACTTTGACTCTTAACAACGGTTTCATCTTCAGCTTCCTCCTTATGTTCTATGAAAACTCTTATGCAATCACTTGCGAGAAAATGTGCACACACACACACACACACACGAACAGCAGCAGCGAGTGCAGAACATATTGCTTGTTTCTCTCTCACCGGCTGACTCTCGTGTGCTAGAACAATAAATCCGGAGAATGTGTTCCAGCTTCCTGTAGAGCTGGAGGAATGTGGGATCAGTGAGGCTTTGATATATATTTTTAATTAAATTTTGCTGTACTGGGCTCAGTGAGATTTCCCTGATTTAAAGGGATCAGACCACATGTGTGTTGTTTGTAAGTTCTGACTGCGAGCACGGCGCGTTTTTGTTAGAATGCGAATTGTTTTTCACAGTCACAGAGTGGGGGAAGTCCAGATGGGGTAAATCATTAAATTTCGGGTTTATCACTCATGAGGCTCAGGAGTGTGAAAAAGGACAGAAAAGAAAGGGAAAATAAGAACGGAGTGATTCAGAGGACACACACATGGGTAACACAGGGCCTTGTGTATGTATACACGGACAGCCCAAAGGGTACAGCAAGGTAAACGCTTACAGGAAGCAACTTTGATTAATGAAAAATCAATCAAAGTGCATGAAAACAAGTGAATGTGAATGCCTGTGTGGTTTTTATACGTGACAATGATGTCCTTGCTGCACAAAATCCTGCATGTGTGAATGAACAGAGTGGTGAGAAACAAGACTAAAAGTGACCCAGACTCTGTCTCTCTGTTTTTTTTTTTCAATCCTTTCACTCTGTCATTTTTCGGAGCAGTCGAATAAGAGCATTACATCACCAAATCACTATGAAAGGTGCACTCTCCTGCTCCACTGAGTGCTGACCTCTTTCTAATGCTTTCCTCGTCGCTCTCTGTTTGCATACCCTTTCCTCTCCATGCCATCTCCCACTTCTTTGGTTAATGCTCTCTTTTTACTTCCTGCTTTTACTCTTTTTAATTACATGCACTCGCTGACTGCCTGTCATTGTGCTTTATCTGCTCCTCTTGCCACTCTCTCTGCCAAGCATACTATCACCTGCCTGCACAGCCCCTAGCCCCCTTCTCCTGTCGCCTTCAGCTATGGATAATAGGCTGATCTGTGGTGTGACGCACATGGCTCCATCTCCAGAGGGGCTTTTGCGCACACAAGCATTCATACAGGATCTGTGTGGCCTGGTAAACAGCTACAGGAACTGGCCAGGTATTTACATCTTGAGATAACTGTCACCACAGGATTACTGTATCAGTCGGTTAGCACAATACACTGCATTCTTTGGGAGAAAAAAGGCTTTTGTTCCTGTTATGAATAGAGATCATATAAACAGATTATTTTAAAGCCATCAGACGTAAAGAATGGCGCTGAAGATCGTTTTGCTTTTCCCTGAGTTCCAAGCGTGACCTTTTACTTATTATTCTTGCCTTCAAGCTAAACTGTTTGGCTACTATATGTCAAGAATGCTGGGCGGAGTGGACTCAATGGCAGGACTCAGAGAGATCAAGTTTAGTGCATTTATTTACAGTGAAACATCAGGGTGATATATACAGGTAGTGAGGAGGGGAGAATCAGTGGCTCCAGGGATCAAGAGAAGAAAGGGGCGTCCAAACACTCCAAGCTCTCCTCACTGACTCAGCTCAGGGAGTCTCTCCAAGAACTCCAGGGCAGGGAAAATCCAGGAAAGGTCTGTACACGAGAGGAAGAACGATGAGATTAGTTGTGAGGGTAAAAAGGCCAGGAAAAGACACTAGACTAAAGAGCCAGGGCTTTACTAACAGCACAG
This sequence comes from Etia nguti, assembly GCA_015106755.1. Classification (NCBI taxonomy): domain Eukaryota; kingdom Metazoa; phylum Chordata; class Actinopteri; order Cichliformes; family Cichlidae; genus Etia; species Etia nguti. Next base: position 22,183 of record VUQG01000466.1, read on the forward strand.
TTCAACGATCCAGAGAAGAATGAACCTCAGCCGCCCTCTTAAATAGTGCTGCTTAATGAGCTCATCGAGAACAGGTGATTGATTGTAGCAGGTGTGTTCAGCCAGAGGCGGGAACCCGCAATGAGTCCCGCCCATGAACATTGACACAGACACACAAGCACAGAGAGAGGAAAGAGAGAAAGACAGAGAGAAGGCAAAGCCTGGAGCAGGCAGGACAGGACTGAGGGACCAGGACACTATATCTACCCTTCAGGAACAGCTACTAGAGAAACCTCAGCAAACCTATGGTAAAACAGTGGCAGAGATCCATGTGTTTGGCTCCCACTCCACCCAGATGACTGATTAGTGTGGCATTGTGACATGGAACAGTGGTCTAACAGATAAAAAGCAACTGAGGACAAACAGACTATCGCCATTGTCAAGCTGCTTACATGTGTTATTGATTGACTCTCCTCTCCAGTGTCCACTGCCCACTGGACTCAATAGAGTCAAGGCAGTGTCCAACTGAAGATGGAAATGGAGTGTAATCAATTAGCAGATCCATCTGATATCAGATTAACTGAATTACATGGAAAAAAACACTAGTACAATCATTTAACCTGAAAAAAAATGAGTCATAAAAGAAGTTTTACCTCCGCCAAGGAGGTTGTGTTTTTGGTAGCGTTTGCATACTTGCCATTCTGTCTGTAAACACAATAGCTCAAAAAGGTTTGAATGAATTTTGATTAAACATTGTAGGGGTGTAGAGTGGAGTCATGGTAACAATCCATTAAAATTTGCCTTACATGCACCAATGTCTTCAAAGTCAATTTATTAATTGATTATTGATTTAACTTAGCTTTTTGACAAAAAGCCTTATAACTTAGAAACTATGACTCTTACAAATGTTGTATGTGTTGTCAACATGCAGAAAGTGCCCTATAAAGATCAGAAAATATCTAGTGACATTTGAACTCTTTCAAGTTTAATAGATAATCTGAAGGTCAAAGTGATAATAATGCTCTCAATAAGCAATAATAGGTTTCTGACAAGAACGTGGGCATGGGATACTTTTTTGTGTATAATTTTTTCATTTTATTATGGCTTTCTATACATTACAATAATAGGTTATAACAGTGTAAATATACAACAATTTGAATACATGCACTATGTTCCTGAATAAGTATTAATTTTACTTTTTTCATTTTTTTTTTTGGATGGAGGGGATTCTCTCTTTTCACCTGATATTTATTAAACATTTAAACTAATTAAACAAACGTTAAAACAAATGCTACACATGTACACACATGTGCCCCCCACCAATTAAAATGGGTTTCAACAGGGCAAATAACATAAACCTGCACTTAGCACTTGATTTACTGCACTACAAACATCCTAAAGTACATTTAAAAAGACCAAAGAAAAAAAAATTAATATAGACAACATACAATAAATACACTATTCCATTAAAAGTAAATACTGCCAAGAGAGTGAGCTGCGATCTCTGAGTGTTATCATAGTACTTTACTCACTCTCGGTTTTGTTTACTTTCTCCGTGTTTGCTTAAAGATGTCTTGGCCACCATATCATCACCCATGTAAAGTTCTGTTTTGAAGGATCATTTTAGCATCTAAGCATCTCCAGTTTCCTTGTTTTGAGACCAAAGTTACCGTGTTTGGATTAAAGGACAGAGCGCTAAGTCAGTAGCTAACACTAGCTAGCATGGTTAGCAAACTGTATCTGCATGTTATCGGTCTGAATTTTGATTCTCAGAATTAGCCTCAGACTACTTCTGCAAGTTGTGGTTGCCTGTCTTTTTTTGAAATTTTAATATCAGCTCTATTTTTTTGTTAATTTACTAAAGGTCACCTTTACTTTCTTTTACAGCGCTGCTTGTTTTTAGTCCTGCTTTTGGTTCCTCTTCCTTAAGCTAACTGAAACTAACACTGTTTGCTGAGAATTATAGTGTTGTAAACTTCCCATGATGAAAGAAGTGGCACTTTTAAGAATGCAGCAGAACTTATTTACCTAGCACACTGCTGCCACTGGACCAAAGAAACTAACTAAAACCACAGCTCTTACCTCTTACACAAACCTTTCGTTGGGTTTGCATGAGACCGATATGTGCCAATGGAAAAAAGGTGTATATTAATAAGGTTCCAATGCAGCTACAGTAAACACACCTAAACTCTGCCATAATAACACCTTTAAAATGTTTTAATGACTTATAAACAATGACAAACATGATGAGCTATCCATGACACTCTCACCTTGAATCAGTTATCTAACCCCTTTTTCCTGACCCACAGTCCAGATACATATTGGTAAGTGGTTACCAAGGTTATTAGAGTGAAAGTAAAGTAAAAACTAAAACAAAGTGTTTAAAACATTTTTATTAATCAAAATAAGAATAAAACCATGCATTTAAAAACTGAATCAAATAAAATCAAATGGAGATTAAATACTTATTTTGGTCAGATTTGTCCCTGAGAGGACTTTGACGCATCTGTTTATTGGGACTTGAGATGTAAGCATGACTGTGAGTCAACTGCCATAAAAAATGTTTGTGTTGTGTGTGAGTCTAAACTTCCTACATTTTGCCCCTGGCAAATACTGATTCATAGTTAAACATAAAAAAATAAAAATATAAAAATTTAAATAGTAGAACTAACACTGGAATTGTTAAAAACAAAAGATGTAAAATAAACAAAAACCAAAACCTACCTTTTTTAATCAATAAAAAATGAAATGAAATGAGGAAACTCACTCTGGAAACTACCTAACCAAACTGAATTGAAAACCACAACTAAAAAACTGAAAAAACAAAAAAAACAAAACTTGTTGCTCTTTTATTCCTCTGGTTGAT
>VUQG01000466.1:25047-42527 GCA_015106755.1 Etia nguti
TTTAGTTAAAAAAAAAAAAAAAAAAAAAAAGACTGATAGCTACCCTTTAAGTTTACTGTTAACATTACATCGTTGAATCACTAAACCTCAGTCAGCTGCATTGGGCAACTTTTCCCAGAAGTAGAATCCAGATTTATGGCAACACTTTATTGCCATGGTGAACTTGGTCATCACAAACTAATGGCTTATTAGCATGAATATTACTACCATTTGCTTTTTAATTGTCATTATGAAGCACTTGAAACTATTGGTTTTCCTGAAAAGTAGTCACTGTACAGTAATGATGCTATTAATGTGCTTTGGGTTGCAGTGTGTGGTGAAGCTGTTTGCCCACTAATTCCATGTGTTGGATTGCCTTAGGGAAAGACACTGAACAACAAATAAAGGTCTTTCCTTTGAGGCTAAATTTTTTGATCAGGTTAAATTATGTTATTAAAGTCCAGGGCGCAAAGATTTTCTTGTAAAACAAAGGGGGGCCGAGCAAAAAAATTTTGTGAACCACTGCGCTAGAGGAACTGAAGTGTTTGTTACATCCGCATTGGCTTATTTTGTCAGCTCCAGAGGTTGATGTTTGTTCTAGTTTAGTGGTTACCTGTTGGTAACGTGCACGATGTTCAAAATACACTTCAGTGAAAATATCTTCTTGTCAACTATGCAAGCTAAAATATGCTTCTCGGTTAGTTGTTCCCTCCTCACCATTCATGGTTCTGTGTTTTTACTTCTACGTGTGTTTTATGATACCTCACAACCAGCAAATGCTTTAAGTATTACATTAAAAAAAAGTTTGGCTGTATGCATGTGCCCATATGATTGTTAATGCTGCAAAAGCCATTCACAACCATCACAACAGTATTTTGCAGCTCCAGGCACCCTCGGGGCCTGTAACACTGAACTGCTGCTGTGGGAAAGCATCCAGCCGATTACCATAATATATTTACTATATAGCAGATCACAACTTGATGGGAAATATTGGAGACAACTCTGTAATACTGAGAATATCTCCACCAAAATGACATGATTTTTCATTGTAAACTCGATTACTTCCAAATGAATAAACAACTGAAGCTCAAATTAATGACTTTTTCCCACATCATTTTTATGGGAATTACAACCACAAACACTAAAATCAGAGAGAAATGTGGACTAATGCGTGATTTTGTGCAAGTGAGAGATCTGTAAGACCCTCATCACTGAAACTGTTTGTTTGAGCGGAGCTGGTCCTGGACCTCCTGGATGATAGCTTGACGCACAAGCTCACGAGGACAGCCTCTGCCTGCCAAAGTCAACAAGCATAGACAGACCAGCGTTAATTGCCAAAGAAGAATGAAACCCCTGTGCTCCACAAGATACAATGACACCGAATGATCAGACAAAGAAGCTTTTCACAGACTGTTGAAGTTTGCAAAAACAAGGAGCCGAATAAATGAAAAAATTGGATCGGGGTCAGCGAACAGCGCATCGGCTGTGGACATCTGTCAGTGATGTGTGTGCTCGCATGTATGTGTGTTTACACAGTTATGCTTTCAAGTTATTGCGAGCTCCGAAATTTTTTGCACATGTGCCGTAAGAACAGGCCTATTATTTCCTGTGGTTTTACCATATTTATGAGAAAAGAGGCAGGGCGATAAGAGCTGCATGTCTTAACGTCTAAGGCTATCAATGACGAGATCTCACATCAGACTTCAGCTAAACGGCTTCTGCTGCTTTTCCGACAGGTGTTTGCTCGTACGTGTGAGCGTAACACAAAAGCTAAAGAGTGTGTCTGTGGTGATTACGAAAGCCAGCTGCTGTTCAGTTCATGCCAGACATTTGACATGGATGCAGGAGGCAGCTATTGAGAGCCACTCGAGGGGTAGAAGGGGAGTGACCTGAGAGAAATTGCAAACAATCAGGACGGCTACATTCAGAACAACGCTGCGTGCGTTCCGTATTTTGATGAAATTTCACAGGGAGTGTAATTACAGTTTAGAGGTGTTTACATACCATTGTGCGCGATTTGTGACCACTGAGCATGAGTCGAAAAACAACAACGCCAACGGCCTTTCACTAACTTGTATGTCATGCATGACATTTAACATGGAAACATTTCAGTGTAGCGATCACTTTGTGTGCAGTGCTTCTTTTCTACTTCTCCTTTTTCTCCTTTTGTTCAATTTTTTCCCCTTCTTCAAATCTAGTTTGTGAAGCAGACAGCAGGAGATAGTCTGCTTTAGTTGCATCCTCACTGCTGTAAATACTCTCTTTGGTTTAGGCGAGGGGTGCTGTCGTCTGATTTGAGCGTGCAAGTGGGAGGAAATGGGATGGCTGTTCATTTGCTGTAATATAACCTGCCCATTCCCACAAATTGGTGCAATGAGGCATCGTGCAGACTTTGTGCTAGTGAACTGGCAGATAACTACTGGTTATTTGGGTAGCCTAAAAAAGACAGACATTCATGGTCCTCACAGGATGAATTATATCTACGATCACAGACATGGCCAGCCTGTGGATTTGAAATCAGGACTTTCTTCCTGTGAGACAAGAGCGCTAACAACTGCACCACTAAGATTCCCCATGGTAAACACAGAGAAAAAGCAAAAGAGCCACTGTGAAATCACCCGAACTCCTTTACTGTGAAGCCATGCTGTTGTAATAGATGCAGCATGCACTTTAGCATTGACTTGCTGAAATGTGCAAGACTGAAGAAGACATCATCTTGATGGGAACACATGTTAATCTAAAACCTGTATATAGCTTTCAAAGCTAATGGCGCCTTTCCAGATGAACAAGCTGCCTAGCATAGGCACTAATGCACCCCCATAACATTAGAGATGAGAGAGGCTTTTGAACTGAGAACTGCCAATAAGTCAGGTGGTCTCTGTCCTCTTTAGTGGCTTTCAAAAAAGAATTTCAAATTTAAATTTTTCTGATCACAGAACAGTTTGTCACTTTGCCTCAGTCCATTTTAATCGAGCGTAGGCTCAGGGAAGATGGCAGCATTTCTGGATCTTCACATATGGCTTTTTTTTTTTCTTTTTCGCATGATAGCACTTTAATCTGCATTTGTGGATGCCACAGTGAGCTGAGTTTCACAGGCAGTAATTTCTGGAAGTGTTCCTGAGTCCGTGCAGTAATTACCATAACAGAATCATGCCTGTTCTTAATGCAGTACCTGATGTTCAGCCTTGTCCCTTATACACATAGACATTTATCCAGGCTATGAGTCTTTTCATAATATTATGTACTACAGATAATGAGATTTTTAAAGTCATCTGAATTTTGTATTGAAGATTTATTCTTAAATTATTCCACAGTTTGCTAAAATCTTTTTTGCTGATGGCTGAACCTCTGCTGATCCTTACTTTTGAGAAGCTCTGCCTCTCAAAGATATTCTTTTTACATATTCCTGACCTGTTTCTAGTTAATCTATATGTTAAAACTGGACTACTTACTTTTCCAGGCTTCTGAGCTTTGTGTGGGAGATGAAGCTGCCATTAAATTCAAAGTGAGTTAATGTTTTTCATGAAATAGTAAACTGTCTCAATTTAAACATTTGATATATTTTCTATGTTGTGTTGTGAATATAACAATGCGGTGCATTCTGTTTTTATTTATTTATTTATTTTATTTATTTTTACACAGCTTTACAATTTTTTGGGAACACGGGTTGTAGAGAGGCCCACCCAAAACAACACCCTGCATCAACTCTGATAGTGACCATAACTTACAAAATAAGCATCATGCTGCATTCATTAAGACATGATTTCACTGACGTCATCAAAGGCTGAAGGGTGATTTTCCCAACAGGCTGCTACGCTTTTCAATGTTTGGAGTCAGAGTAGTCACCCCCACTGGCCACTGGAAAGAATACAGTTTTAAGGCACTTTGGTACATTTGTCTTTAATATACAATCCATAGGTAACGTGATTGCTCCAAAGATATCAGCATAGTTTAAACAGCGTGGACCCCTGTGAGTAAATACTATCTCATTAAGCTGTTAGCATAGCTTTAGACCTTGTCTTCAGTAAAAAAAAAAAAAACAAGCTAATATATGCATTATCTTTACATAGCTTACATTAAGTGGAAGAGAATAAAACAACGGCTTAAAAGTTTGAAGGAAAAACAGCAAAAAGTTAAAGTACTTTTCATTCAATATGCCAGAAAAATAGTGGTGAGCAAATGCAAATAGCCGTCTAAAACAACCTTGTTCTAAATTAGCTTTTGCTATCAGTTGATTGCTTCCCTGTAGAATTGTGAGTATTTTCTTCTGTTTTTACACTTACGCTGTCAGGACCTGGGCCACCAGCCTAGAAAGCAAACCTGGGAAATCATTTAAGATTCAGAAAGAGCCGGGATGACTCTTTAGTCGGGCAATGTGAGGTTCAAAACACATTTCTGAGAGCACCGTGTTAAAGTTAGTTGTGATGTGTCACACTGAAGTCTCTGTGGCGTGTGGTGAGAGGTCTTTAAGGGGACAGTATACCCCATAAGTAAAACTTTTAGAAAAAGAAAGCGGTGATTTCACAGCGAGATGTTCACTGGATGTTGAAGGTTTGAAAAAAGTGGCATCTGTGGCCTGTGTTAATGTTTAATCATCCTGAAATATGTGTGGTTTGTTTTCTCCCCCAGCATCGGGCTTAATCTTATAATGTAGACACACACCTCGCTATCAGAGGATTTTCTGCTGTCTTGTGATCCTGACCTTGAAGACCACGCTGGACCTTGATGTGTTTTATTTGAAGACAGCATCCGGGGACACTTAAACGTCATTAGATTTAGCTAGACGTGATGGCACGACACCCGATTAACGGAAGCAAATGTTTGATCTTCACTTTGAGGGAATCGCATCTTTATCTTCTTTGAAGTTTGCATTCCTGCTGTTATTCACGTTTTTTCAGCGATCTAGACGGCAGTTAGTGAGAGGGTGCAACCTAAATAACACAGCATGCTGCAGAAGAGAAAATCCACGGGTTAGAAGCTGTGACTCATGACTTCCTGTCATACACCCCCTGTTTACCGTCAGTCCGCAATATTGAAAAAAGTGCTAAAAGCAACTGAAATATCCCTTCACCTTGACCTTTGCGCGCCCACCTTTGATTAAAGGGCAACAGGAGCACATGAGAAACCACCCAGCTAAACTCGTGGCTCCTCATCTTTGTGGCAGCACACCATGCAGTGAAATGTGCCTGATTAGTTACCTGTTTCAGTATGTAACGATAACCGATATCAATGAGATAAAGAACCGATATCAGTAAGATAAAAGAAAATCATTAGTCAGCCAACATATATGCGTTCCTTTGCCGATGTTCTGCAAACGACTGATAGCAGGAATTAAAATATATTCTGTTGTGCACACACAGGAAATACCTCAACCTTAACAGCATCAATGTTGACACGATAAACACTCACACGCAAGCACAAAGCCACACTGATGAAAAAACAGCATGTGGACTGTGACAACTCAGATCATGAGAAACCTTGCAGTGTCTGTGTGTGTGTTTGTTTGTGTGTGAGTGTATTTGTGTGTGTGAAAGACAAAAAACAAGCCTTACGCGTGCAAAAGGGATCCCACTCACGTCATTTCCAGAAAGGGAAGTTGTTTCTCTTTGAGAACGTGACAGTGGAAGTGGCAGCAAATAAAGGGCCTCACTTACGCTTATAGCAGCATATAGGAGGAACACTCACGCAGTGCTTTCCATCATTAGCATGTAAACATATATGCACATTTACCTTACTTCTGTGATACAGGTGCAGCTTTATTTCTGTTTTGACACCTCTGCCAAATGCATTAAAGGTGCATTTTTTAGCCAGTATGAACAGCAAGCTAAAGTTAACTTGATCTGAATTGATCTGAATTAGACCTTTTGATTCAAATGCCAAACTCATCACTCTTATAAGGTCAAACCTCTCCTGACGTTGTGACTTGTGTGAGCCCAGAATCTCGACAAATATAAAGGTGAATTTAATATATTGTCACGTGGCAACCGTTGTACGTGTATTAAATCCAAAAATTTCATGTGAAATATCAGGATGCGCTCCGATAAGGGAGCTCTGGCACCAGCACGACACAGTTTATATAACTGTGCCTGCCTGCTTTGCACACACTCAGGAAATACAACAACTGCAACATGCAAGTGAGGCGCATATTCAAATAACATCAGGTAGACATTTGGTTATGAAACTGGCGTGATGAGAAGCAGAGTGGGCTGTGTGGTTTTGTTGCAAGTGTGCATCAAAATATTGTGTGACCTTTCAGTTGGGACATTTTGCATGTGATTTGCATTCCTTTAACATTTCAGATTGCGTGAGGGAAGAATCTACATCTCTACTGAATGCGATGTTTGGTATTTTACACCGGCTTTTATTCTGAGCACGCTATGCGGCGTTACATGTCCATCAATATAGTATAGACTTTGCAGGTTTCTCCTTCTGTTTGGGTTCTGCCACTCTTTTTCTAACTTTGTCTTTGGCCATCATCTTGTATATGTTCTCAGTTTGACTGCTTGGTAATCAGGAGAACTTTGCATAGCAACAGCAGCAGAAACACACTCAACCACAACATCTTTAACTTGCACTGGATGTAACCTGGATTTATACTAATGACCTCAACTGTTTTCTTTTCCCCCCATCTTGATTGGCAAAATTGCACGTCCACAGGAAAATCCCCCAGTAAGCTTTAAGCTGCAGCTCAAAGGGAAAAGCAAAGGAAGACACACACACAGCTGCTCTGATTGCTGAAACCCGGCAGCACACAGCCACTGGTCTGTGTCCATCATTTCCAGGGAAAGGCGATGTTTCACAAACAATCCAGAAGCAGAATAAATAAAGGGGGGAAAACTTAGCTTACACCGAGATCCAGGGTGGCGTTCCCATCGGCCACCCACAAGTTCATAAAGAAAAAACAAAAAAGCAAACAAAAAAAAAGCTTTACTTGTAGCTCACATAATTTGATTCATAGCAAATGAATAATTGCAACCTTTCAGAAGTCATTAACGTTTTACTAATGGTTTACCAGCATTTATAAAAAACAGATTTTAAAAAAAGTTTTAAAGAAACAGATGTGTGCTACATTTTCCCCCCTTGAATTCATGCCACATCTAATGATCCATCACCTCTGGATCAAACTATTCCTAAATTGTATTTAAATTCGATTAAATTTCCTTAACTTGTCAAATGGTCAAAGTGTTGAGCAAAGGGTTTTTTTTTAAATTGACTTTACTTTTTAAATGTACTTTTTTATGTTATGGCTCATACATACATACATACACACACATATGTGTGTGTATGTATGTATAAGCTATAACATAATGGCTTATACATACATGGCCATTACATAATAAAGTACATTTAAAAATGTAAGTCAATTAAAAAAAAAAAAAAACCTTTGCTCAACACTTTGACCATTTGACAAGTTAAGGAAATTTAATCGAATTTAAATACAATTTAAATTTAGGAATAGTTTGATCCAGAGGTGATGGATCATTAGATGTGGCATGAATATATGATTCAGCCTAATCGGCTTATAGTAATTATTGTAAATTAAAATAACGGATTCAAACTTTGTAATGGAGTACTTATTGGCTCTGTGTTTCTATTTTTCGAGCCCAGCAGAGTGTAAAGTGCTCCGTGAGCAGCAGAGACCGCGCGGCTGACGAACACCAGTTGCTTTCTGTTTCTGTCGGAGCCGCGCGCGCAGCCGCTCTGTGGAGAGAGCCCGCGAGCTACGAGCCCGGCAGAGGGAAAGATCACGTGGTGACACATCTTTACGACTGACGTCACCGTCCCCATCTCCAAGCAACCCCTCCATCAGCACTCGCGTCACCGTGCGCCCGAGCCGCGCGGTTGCCCGGCAACCCCTGCCTTGCGCTCGGGTCCGGCCTTGCCTTGCACCCAGCTCGAAGCTCTGACGCGGGTGTGACGTTAATAAGGTGGGTATCAATTTGTTATGGTGGCGGGGAGAGGAGGGAGGAGGAGGAGGAGGAGGAGGAGTTCCCCCTGTGAGTGCCGAAGCCCTCAGCTCTGCATTCCGGCGGAGCTTACAGGCACACACCGGCCGCAGCTTGGTCCCGGCCTCAAGACTTGTTGTAGAAAGTCAAAGGAAAAAGTTACCCCGCGCGTGTTGCCCGCAGTTTTTCCTTTTTGTCTCGTTGTTTATCCGGAGCTCTGTTTGTGGAATGGTTTACGTTTCGTCCGAGAGCTGCCTGAAGTGTGAGAGAAGGTGGTTTATATCGTTGTAAGGTAAGAATTACTCTCGATAACTCACATTTTACCGGCTTATAGTCACTTAACAGGAAAACTGGTAATTTTACAACTTAGCCAAAGTCTCTCTTTTTTTTAGTTTTCCACATATATATATATTTATTCATTTTTTTACATTTTATTCAGCCTCTTTTACTTAATAGTCGTGAAAGTGTCGCTTTTTCCTATAAGCTAGTGAAACATACCTACTTATGTAGATCTCTTTGTACCCAATGAATGAATGTCACCGGGCTTGTTTAAATATATTACACGTATTTGTAAACTGTAACGAGATTGCAGTCATGTTTCCAGCTTAACTCGTTTATTAGACCAACAATGTTTCGATAAAGTGATCATATAATAATTTTAAATCGTCTGTGGTTTCACACTGTCAGGACCAAATGCTCGTTACAAGCGGAACAAAAGCTTCTAGCAAGTGAATTTTTACACAAATGCAATGAAATGTGTAATATGCACCGCAATCTCTGCAGGTACCAGCCTTCGTTTATCACAGTGCTGTAACCCCAGGCTGTTGGTACGCCATGGTAATCATGACAGAAACCAGCCGGGGAGCTCAGTCGAGTCCTGCCCAGGGGAGGCCGCTGCAGGTCGGCTTCTATGAAATCATCCGCACCCTGGGGAAAGGGAACTTTGCAGTGGTGAAACTGGCCAGGCACAAAGTCACTAAAACACAGGTCAGCTGCTTTAATATTATTGTCAATATTATTAATCTCTACTTGCAGTTTTTTTTCTGGCCTTTTTCTTTAAATTTGCAATTTTTAACCACAATTTTTTCCCCCAATTTTTAAGGTGGCAATCAAGATCATCGATAAAACCAGGTTGAATCCCTCCAACCTGGAAAAGATCTACAGAGAAGTGCAGATAATGAAGCTGTTGAACCACCCTCATATCATCAAGCTCTACCAGGTGTGTATTGTGGCTAACCTCTCTCTGCTCTCTGAAATGTCGCTGTGTGCAGTGCAGAATGCTGCGTGTGTAATTCAACCTGTGTTACTCCCTCACTGACTGTATGCTGGTCTGCAGGGAGCGAGTCTAAATGCATGCATGAGCATTTGAGTAAAATGCTCTGGTGTGGAAGGAAGCCTTTGCAAATTGAAGAAAAAAATATTTTCCCTTAAACAGCACTGGTGCGCTGCCTTTAAGGACCATTTGTTGCCTGGTTTTAACCAGCTTGCTGATTCTCAGAGTATACTGAATCATAAGTACTGCAGAACAGCATTAGTGCAATCCTCTTTGACCTCCCTGTATATGTATGCATTGGTGTGTGTGTGCTTGTTAGAGAGAGAACAGTCATAGGTACCAGCAGCTGCTGAGAGCATTGCATTTCTAAGATTTCTTCAGTTATATGAAGGAAAAGGTGATGGCAGAGATATGGGTAACAGAGCAGGCAGGCGACTAATTACCAAAACATCCACAGGTCTGAACTTTAAGTCTAATTAGCACCTGTTTAAACCGAGTGCAATGTGTGTGTGTGTCACGTGAAGGCTACCTTTACTGCTAATCAAATTGAAGACTTAGTCGAAAGAATCCGCTTTTTCCCCCTCAGCTGACCTCGCAAGCACTGCGGCACGCGTCTGGCAACAAACACACAAACACACACCCATGCAAACAGACACACAATGCCCTTTCTCTATTTATTTTTTTCATTCTGGATTTTTCCTGCCTTTTGCTTTGTTCTCTGTTGTTTTGCTACTTTTCAGGATTAGTTCATATCTGGTTTTAAACGGCTGAGCAGCTCTTACCGTGAAATCATGTCTGGACTGCAGAAATAAGGGGATAATATTATTCCTAGGAATTTTTCTACAAGAGAAAAAAACGTAATAAAGAAATCGAACATCATAGCTGTCCACTATCTTTTTAAATAAAAGTATTAATGGAAGTAATTTTTTTTAAGTAGAAACCTCCTTCTATTCCTCTCACAAGACCACACAGACATTTTTTTAAATGCTGCACACTGAAGGTACAAGCAATTTAAAGAGGATATCATAATTTCTCACTGTTTTATGATTTTTCATATACGAAAAAGAAAAAAACATCCAACCACTCAACAAATTAACCGTAATGCAGACAGAAAAATGCATCACTTAAGACATGTAAGCAAAAATAAAATAGAAAGTGAAATCCCCAATCCCGTCTCCTCTTATACGCATCGATATGCAAAATAGTTTAAAGGCGTTCATGCTTTATGCATTATTCAGACGCATCAAGTGAGTGTAAAGACAGATTAACCATGAAAAAAAACAGTTTTTTTAAAAGCTCTTTTTCGGTCTTTTTTTGTGATAGAGCGAGATCATAATCTGTAGGTTTGTGGTGTTGTATCACTGCTGTGCTGTCTGTATCCTCTGTCCCTTGTTAATTTCTCCCTGGCCTTGGGTTGTTCAAGGTGATGTTAGTCAGATGGTTGTTAGCAACCCTCGTCACCTCCTCTTTCTCCTTCCTGCACAAAGGGAGGGTACTGACATAAGACCATCTTGTGATCTGTAGATTACATCCTCTAGTATCCCTGCAGTTTTTTGGGAGACCTCACGATAAATCAGCTGCTGCTTCCACTCTCTCTTTTTGTCTCACGGGAACCAAAAAAATTCCTCTAAACTGAAAGGTCATTGAAGTCTCTCTCCCCCTCTTTGTTTGTCTGCATAAACCGCCCCTCTTATCGCTTTAAATTCCACTGAAATCTCACAAATTTTTTTTCTTTTTTTAATTTTATGCTCCCATTATGCAGCTTTTAGCAACCTTAAATCGACCTTATGGGAAATGAGGAGTCCAATATGGATGTTAAAGGATTTAGCTTTATTCGGGGGGTGACTGGGGGCCCTTGACGCGCCTCGCCTGTTCTTCGCAGTGGTGACGTCAGCTGCACCTCAAGGTGACAGGGAGCTGCCCTATCTTGCAGATAAAGACTTGTGCCCACTTGGGGACCTCGGTGTATTGAATCACCGTCGTCTGGTTTTCTAAAGGGCCCGGTGGCTGAAAAGAATTAAGCTCCGCCATTCACTGGAATTTGGTGACATTCAATTTAGGAGTTGGCCAGCAGCAATTATCCAGACAGGGCTTTGTCATCTGACGATAATTGCTTTGTTGTGCAACCTTTTTAGCTCAACTGCTCTGTCCCTGAGGGCTCTCATGGGAAACGGAGGCCTTGTGTGAGCTCCAGGAAAGAACCGGGAATTACGTCTTTCCGTCCCACAAAGTACGTTGAGCTCTGAGTGATTGCACTTCGAGTGTTTCTGATACACCATGTGAACAGCCCATGTGAATGTGCCTCGCTCTGTTTTCATAGATATAAAGAGATAGGGGGAAGCTTGAAATTCAACACTAGCATCCGCTGCCAGCTGGTATCAGCCTCAGGAAAAACATTCCCGAGCATTTGATCAGCTGGTTTAAGTCTGAATGTTACGCATTCCTTTTTGGGTCTGTATTGACGTCTGTAAACGGGTTTTAAGACATGAAGAAAATGCACACGGGAAGTCACTGACGGTTTACTTATGCAACAGGGCATATAATGGAAAACAGGGTGTTGGTGTTTTTTTAATTTTATGTGCGGAACAAGTGTATAGAGACATTTGCAAATGAGTAATGTGGTGGTTATAAAAGCTGGAACGTGCTACGATGAAACACTGGGAACGGCTTGAAATTTTAAATATGGTTATCCATGACACAGTTGGTTTATACTCATTGTTATTTTTTTCTCTTTTTCTCTCTTAGGTCATGGAGACCAAAGACATGCTGTATATTGTGACAGAGTATGCAAAGAATGGAGAGATGTTTGGTGAGTGAAGCCTTAAGCCTTTTCATTTACATTCGCAAAGGTACATAGCACACCCAGAAACACAGAGGTTAATTTTAACCCTCCACGACAATTAAAAGGCCACTGGCAAAATAAAAGCATGGAAAAAGGAAGTAACCTCATAATAGACCCTCCTAAGAGTCTGATCCTGATAGTCTGGATCCTCTCTCCCTGCAGACCACCTAACCTCAAATGGCCGCTTGAGTGAAGATGAAGCACGAAAGAAGTTCTGGCAGATCCTCGCCGCAGTGGACTACTGCCATCGGCACCACATCGTTCACCGTGACCTAAAAACTGAGAACCTGTTGCTGGATGCCAACATGAATATCAAACTGGCCGGTAGGTTGATCATATTCTCAGTGCTGGCTGGCGGGAAGGTGATGAGATGCAGAGTGTTAATGGTTTTTAATCCAACACCGTCCCTCTGTACCTACTTGCTGTTTCTGTATTCTGTTCAGTTTACGCCTGAAGAAAGTATTTGGTGCTCTGGGATTCTAATTAAATCATTGTTGTGCCGTCTATGTGCTAATTAAATGTTGATTATTCACTCGTTTTACCAAGACAAGCGTCAACCAGAGGAAATGATCTCAGCACACAATCACACGCTTTTACATGAAGAAACTGTAGAGCCAAATTATCAGAAACGGAGGAAAACAGTCAGTCTTTTGTATGAGTTGATATGTTAACCCGAGCTTATTTTGAAGTGTTGATGAATATCTCATGATGATAAATTACGTAACACACTATGAGCAGTAATAAATCTGCGCTATAGCGCCCGCAGCGCTTCAAGCTGGAATGGAAAGCAAACAAGTTTGATTAACAAAGTTGTTGTACACTTGTGTCTGTGTGCAGACTTTGGATTTGGAAACTTCTACAATGCAGGGGAGCCTCTGTCTACGTGGTGTGGCAGCCCGCCTTATGCTGCCCCTGAAGTGTTTGAAGGGAAGGAGTATGAGGGGCCTCAGCTGGACATTTGGGTAAGCTCCGGGAATGTAATACGGCATTACTGACAGAGGAAGCGATGACATTTAAATAATCGTGAATCCATTTTCCTTTTCGCTCTTTGCTTCGCAGAGTCTCGGCGTGGTGCTTTATGTCCTCGTCTGCGGCTCTCTTCCGTTCGACGGAGCCAACCTTCCCGCGCTCCGGCAGCGAGTCACCGAGGGACGATTCAGAATCCCTTTCTTTATGTCACAAGGTATAAATTATCCTGACAAAAATTACCTTAAATTGGTGTAAACTACATACAGAGACTCATTCACTGTTTGCATCCTCCAGACTGTGAGAATCTGATCCGTAAAATGCTGGTGGTGGATCCAGCCAAGAGGATCAGCATTGCTCAGATCAAGCAACACCGCTGGATGATGGTGGATCCATCAGCCGCCCACCAGATCCTCAGCCATCCCCTCACAGAGTACAATTCCAACCTGGGCGACTACAGTGAACCCGTGCTGGGCATCATGAACACACTGGGCATCGACCGTCAGAGGACTATCGAGGTGACTGAACAAGAAACAAAATGTGTTTAGTGGGTTTATCAAAGTTTTGCAGTCACAGTAAAAATACTCACTTTACGGGTGGGGGAGTGGGTAGGCGGAAGTTACATTTTCATTCTCTCTTAAGTCGAACCTACAGTGTATTCCTTCAAAGACCTTATTCTGTGTTTAAATATAGATTTCTCACTCTGTCATCTCCAAATATATAAATGCAGATATATATACAGCTATGTTTGTCTTTACCTTAAGTTTTAAAGAGGTGCTAAAGAAAGCTATAAAGAGAGAGCACTGGTTATAAACTGTCATTACGAGCCACAGAAAGTAAACAATATGACAAAATGACTAATCTTCTGACCTTATCTTCAGTCTCTGCAGAGCAGCAGCTACAACCACTTCTCTGCCATCTACTACCTGCTGCTGGAGCGAGTGCAGGAGCATCGTGCACAGCAGCTGAGCCGCCAGTGTGGAACGTGGAGCCAGAGACCCAGGAGCACCTCCGACTCCACAAGCCCAGAGGTCAGCACTATAGCTGGGTGTAGCCGGCTCTGACTATCAAGCTCCATTCATATTTGCCCGAATTCTAATATTCTCTGTGCTTTCTGCTTCCTTCTAGGTGATCATGGAGTCCACTGACAGTTTTAGAACGACAGCGTTTTCACTTCCAACCAAAAACACCCCACCTGTGTACTCAGAGGTGGAGTGTGACCAAGCTGGATTGTTTCAGGTAAATCTCTTGAATACCACGCTGTTTTGCATCTATACTAATAGACCAAATGCAAAAGCTGCACCCTGCCCTGCTAACAGTCAGCAGCTAACCGTCGACCTCCTGTTTCAGCGTGTAGTGTTTCCAGTGGAGGCCAGTCTGAACAGATTGCTCTGGAACCGCTCCATTTCACCCAACAGCCTGCTGGAGACGAGCATCAGCGAAGAGGTGCGACCCAGAGACCTGGAGGAGGAGGAGGCGACGCAAACTCTCGGGCCCCTGCTCCCTCCAACCACCACCTCTCGCAGGCACACTCTGGCTGAGGTCTCCGCCCGTTTCCACCAGTGCAACCCTCCATGTTAGTATGATAAACATGCGCAAACACGTTTATCATTCTTGTAGCGACGCAGAGTCTTGACCTTTCCTGTTTCTTTAGGTATCGTGGTCAGCCCCTCAGACGGTGCCTCCTCTGACAGCTGCCTGAAGTCTTCTTCCAGTCCTGCCCCCACTTTGCAAGCTGCTGTGGGTGGGGTGGCAACACTTCGGGCCTCGGGGGCTGAGGGAGGAGCTCTGCTGCCTGCTAGAGCTCCCCTGGCTCTCTCTTCCCACCTCCTGCCCCAGGCCCAGGGCAGCCTGCCCCCTGCCAGCTTCCAGGAGGGTCGCAGAGCCTCTGACACCTCCCTCACACAAGGTACACACGCATGATCGTGAAATCATTTCCTGTATGCCACTTACCTAAGCTGGTATTCAGGTTTTCTCACACATATCGTGTAGTAGGATCAACGCTGCATTGCATAACACTTTCCCATGCCTTCACGCAGGCCTCAAAGCTTTCCGCCAGCAGCTGAGGAAAAACACACGCACTAAAGGACTTCTGGGATTGAATAAGATCAAAGGTCTGACGAGGCAGGCTGCCCCATCACCCTCCTGTAACCGCGGTAGCCGGGGGTCACTGGGTCCAGCTCTCTCTGAGCACCGCAGCATGCTGGAGGAGGTGCTGCACCAGCAAAGGTGAGTCACATTATTGCAGGAGCACAAAGCATTATGGGATTGGTAATTTCATAAACTACATACGATCAAACCCCCAAAGTCGAGCTGTTGATAACAAATCTGATCTCTCTTTCCCAGAATGCTGCAGATTAAGCACCAACCGCAGCCTCAGGTCCAAGCCCCTAAGACAGGACCTCCCCAGAAGCCCCTGCTCTACTTGGCACACCAACAGTCACCATCTCCTCCACCTACTACCGTGTTTGCTTCCTCCTCCATGTTTGACAACCCCGCTCAACCCGTCCTGCCTGCTCAGCAGGCTTCAGTGGGTCTGCAACAGGGCCCCTGGCAACAGACCCTCGAGACCTCCGCCACGGGCTGCTCATCCTCACCCTGCTACTCCTCTTCTCTGTCCCCCGTGGCCTCCGCTGCCTACCTTCTCGAGGCACGTCTACACATCAGCCAGCAACCCCACCCTAACCACCACACTGGCCTCCGTCAACAGTCTGCAGCACAAGGCAATTTCCCCATCCTGTCCAAGCCAGCGATGTGGAGGATCGGCTCGGTCTCCGGCACAGACCCCGACATGCAGGAGCTGGGTATGTCTGGACAGCAGCAGCAGCAGCAGCTCAGCAGCTGCGTGATGGTGAAGTAAGTCATCGGCCAAGCGAATGTTCTCTTGGTGGAAGAGCCAAAAAGGACTTGATGCTGAGCGCAGAAGAAAAGAGGGCAGAAGTGAAGAACAACAAAAAAAAAGCAGACGCGAGTGACGAATTTGTCTTTATGAGGTACACGTGAGAATGTGTCTGCACACGTGTTCGCTGTGTGTATGTGTTTTTTCTAATCATATAAGCTAAAGACTAAGCAATAAACCAAACTCTGGATGAGGTGTTCGATTCGTAACAGCCAGAGAAGCAATAACAGACTGACAGACTCTCCTCGGCTCTGATGGACTCACTTGAATAGCTGACGTTGCTGAGTCACTCACATTTTTATGCTGTCTAGATTTACTTTTTGATCTTTTTTTTTAACAGGAAAGTTCGCTCTTCCATTATTTTCCTGTTTGTTTTTTTGCCACTTGTGTAAGCGCTCTGTGTTTTTCACTTGCCTGGACAGAAGACCAAAATTCATATTATTTTCAGTCTCCCCACTTTGTTCACCTTCCTGAAGAGACAGTTCCCTGTAGCAGTGCAGTGAACACACAGTATAGTAACCTAAGCTTACAAATGTACACCGAAGGAGACGATTTTTATTTTTACTGAAACTGTGATTTTTTTTTTTTTTTCCCGTTTGTTTTTTCTGTGCAAGATTGTTAATTTTAGTGACGCAAAACGCTGCTTTTACCTCAAGCTACAAAAAGACTGCTACACCCTCATCAGCCAAAACTGAGTGAAGACCGTGTTTCGTTGGTTGAGTTAAAGCACAGCAGGTACATCAGTCAGCCTGGTAGCACCCTACGTGTGTGGATCCATACCCCACCCTCTCCTTTGTCTGATAAGCAACTTGCTTTTTAGATGCTTTTACTACCTCCTCAGGCAACAATTTGGAAAGGTTAAGAAAAACCTTTAAATGCTAACGAGCAGGTCGAATATCAGAGGAAGAGGGTTTTTCGTAAGGAACAAAGACTGTGGGAAAAGTGCAATATTTTACATGAAAAAAGAAACAATGGAAATGAGGCTCAACATAGGATGGTCAAAAACTCCACGTGTACTTGCCTGAGGTTTCGTGTTCGTCTTTTTTTTTGTTTTTTTTGTTTAACCTTGTGTTTCATCTTGCCGTGCTAGCTAGCTGACTAGAAGAGGTACTTCTTATGATACTGTAGTGACTTAGAGAAGAGGCTCGAGGCATTTCAAAATGCTGTTTTGGGTTTTTTTTTTTGTTTTTTTGCTTTTTTTAAATTCACGCAGCATGCTTGTAGATCCGAAAGGAAGAATTTGGGTTTTACCAAAGACTCAACAGCACAAGAAATGGAGGATCTGTCAAAAGACACACTACTAACTTTCCTCTTTGAATGCTGTCTCCAAGATGTAGCGTGGTGGTGTAGCAAACCAATTTCACACGATCTCCTTAGCTTTTTGCTGTGAGACAAAAAAAAAGAAAAGAAAAACTCCCGCTGCCACCAAATCCTAATGCTACGTGTATTGTGGGTATCTCTAGCTGTTACTATGAGGACCATGGTAGTGTTTGTTTTGTACTTTTCTAAAAAAAAAAAAAAAAAAAAAAAAAAAAAAAAAAAGAAAAAAAAAAAAAAAAAAACGTTTTTTATTTA
>VUQG01000468.1:5060-33636 GCA_015106755.1 Etia nguti
TTTTTGTCATATTTTTTTTTTTTTTCTCTTTTTTTTTTTTTTTTACCTGTTTAAGTAAACAGGTAAAAAAACAAAACTTGTGTCAGTGTCCAAATATATATATGGACCTAACTGTAGATAATTTAACAAACAAACGTCACAGTCATCAAATTTTGTGCACAGGTTAGATTAGGGTGGTTTGAGGGGGTTTTAAGGGCAATCTCGTCATAAAACTTACAACCAAATCATAGAGACACCAAGTTTGTGCCAGTAGTCCCAAGTTTGGTGCCTGTCCGGCTCTGGCTATTGTTAGGTTACCTGCTAACATCGGCAAATAGGCAAACATCCAGCAATTAGCATTAAGCCGCTCCTTTTTGAGTCTTTTCAAAATGTTATCTGAAGCCACAACACTGTTTGGAGTTTGTGTTTGTGTTTGTGTTCTGCTGTCAGTCCTCTGCAAAAAAGGAAAAAATTAATATATTGCTGTTTGGACGCAAGTGGGAGAACTGAGGAAGTCACATTAGTATTCATTCCAACACTGGGAGTAAACAGTGTCTAATACATGGAAAAAATTGCATAGCACATTGTACATAAGTGAATTATTGTTGTAGCAGCTGGAAAAGAAGCAAGGCTACAAAACATTAGATTTTCTTGCATTCTGAAAGTGAATGTCTTCATTAAATGAGTTCATTAAATGATTTAGGAGATGATGTTTATTTACATATTGGCACTGTTTTCAGAAGTATAATGGTGTGGTGTACTAGTGTATAAGTGGTTGAAGTATTTGCCTGTTGTTTATGTTCCTCCTTTTGGGAGATGTACAGTATGTGAAAACAAACACGTGGCATGTGGTTTTTTGAACATATGTCTTTTGAATGGGACAGATTACAGTGTGGCTTTTCTGCAGCTTGCTCTTCTGTGCGGTTGTTGACATTCCACCATGTTTGTTCTGTACTCTTACAAGATCCTTCAACTGCCTGTTCTTTACCAAATCCCTCTTTGTTGACAGCTGTGCTTAATGCTCTCTAAAGTTCGGGGAAAGCTCCAGACACAACCACTTCAGTTTGAATTATTTTGTCTCAGCCGTTGTATGATGTTGCCGTGACGGGATTTGGGTTACCTTTGGAGGGGTTTTGCAGATTGCTTCATGACATCCGCTCAGGAATTTTCCTTTGAGTCCTGCAAACATCGCTTTCATTAACAAGATAAACAGCCGACTTACAGTAAAGGAGTCGTGTCTGCTGTGCTTTCCTTGCCTTTCTGCTGCATCAGAGTCTGGGGTGATGCAACAGTTTGCCATCTGTACCCTCAGAGCTTAAGCACGCAAGCAGGGCAGTACACCAACTTTATATCTGCACATGAATCCGAACAGGATCTACCAAACTTCCATTAGGTTGCTGGATGTGGCAGAACGCTTTCCACATGATAATCATTTAACTGCCATCATAATAAGCAGACATAAGGGTCTAAAAAAAAAAAAAACACCACTCATAAAACATTTGGTGTTCACATTTTCACTCAGGTTTACAGTCATGCAAAGAAAATTAAGGCTGCTTAAAGTTCAGACTCCATTCTTTTTAATTCTTGGACTCAACCACCCCAGCTTTGAATGACTTACTGTTTAAAAGTAGCCCTTATTTATCTTATACAGGACTACTCAGTTCATCCACCATCTGAAACAAGCCATCTATTGCTGCCTGAAGTTTATCTATTATGCTAATTTTTAGCTCTGTGTTTTTATTCTTGCTCTCTGCCAGACTAGCTTTGCATCATTCATTATTGAAAATAGTCCTATTTTGTCTTACCCTGGGCCTCGGTGCAGATCGCCCAGTTATTCACTGTCTGACATAATCAGTTTTAGGTTTTATACCTTTTAGATGTTAAAGCTTAAAAAACAAAACAAAACAAAAATGTGAGGGCTATTCTAAAACTTTGATGTTTTATAAGTTTTTTTGATTACTGACGTCTGCCTGTTATGGTGTCACACTGTGACATCATAGGGCGAGGTATTGAAAAATTAAAGTGTATTGTACTCCATGCCCTTTCATATGATGGATTACTCGATATGGTTTCTTTAGATTTTTTTTCCAAGGTCGACTTTGACCTCGGGCGCTAACAATGAAGGTCAAGGTCAAATGCTTAGCCAACCTACATACTCATGTCCCCCGAGGCCTAGTATATTGTTTTGAAGTTTGAAGATAATCCATAAAAAATTGCAGGTAATAATATTTGGTTAACAATAATATTTGGTGTGACTGATTAAATCAGCTCGAGCTGTTATTGGTATCAACCATCACACAAAAGTGATTGAAAATGATATCTTGACGACTCGGAACGCTAGACTGCTAACAAACAGACAGACAGACAAACAAACAAAACTGAGTACTACACGATGAAGACTTCATTGTTAAAAAGAATATGTTTAAAGCATTATAAAGCATGTTGACAGTCTGATATATGGCAGCTAACTTATTAGTCTGGATCCTGTTGAGCTTAAATTAGATGCTTGGCTGCTTTAATGTAAGGTGAGGTAGGGTAGTTAGTGCCTCAGATTGGTAAAGTGAAGTTGTTTTATTTTCTTAGCCAGGTATGTGTATGTGTGTATCAGCCGTAAACTTTGTGATGCGTCTTTATAACCAACCGTGCTAACGTTATCCGATAACTTGGTACTCCACACCCTCTCAGATACGGTAACTTCTGGCTGCAAAGAGGGTGACGTTAATGTGGCTACCTTTTATATACTATCTGATTGTGATTCAGCAGTTCGTGGTGGCGGCTTGAATGGAACTCATTGTTGGCTCAACTGTGTCATCAGAGGTATCACAGATCTTTATTCCCACCTGTTTACAGTGGAGGTCTATAACACCTTTGTTCTGCTTCAGCAAGTAGCCACAGGGCTACAGGTAGGTCTGTCATTGGCACAGGAGAGATGAAGGCCAGTGTGTGGGTGAGGAGGATGATTCAGCCAGCCGTCTTGCTCATTGTCTCTCTTTTCTGTTTTTCTGGACCGCAGAGTGGCAATGGCACGAAAAGTGTTTTTGGAGCCAAGTGCCTGGCAGCACACCAGGTTGTAAAAATTCAATAAGTGGAGGAATGGGACTTGAAGGAATCTTTTACTTTTTCTCATGTGGTTGGAGGTTTTCACAGCTGGGCTGGCCTGGCCTGGCAGTGTGGGCTGCTCGGCAGTCCGGCAGTAAAATTTTTTCTTTATTCTTCTCTCCCTTTCTTAGTCTCTTTCATGAAGAAGCAGACATTAGCCTTAAAGGAACAGTTCACTCAAAAGTCGGTTGTATGTAGATTCCTGGAGTATGTAATGCTGTTTTTCCCTTCTATATTATTTTTGGTGTGTCTTGCCTGGTTTTGGAGATATGAGCTTCAATGATTTCTGCCTTTTCTTGAATATAATGCAACTTAATTGCACTTGACTGATGGTGCTCAAAAAGCTCTTTTTAGAAATCATGACTGGAGTAATTTTAAACAGCAGTTATTTTATCTCTACTACACTGCATCCACCAACTGTGATACAGTTTTGTGTTGGTAATCTATAAATTCAAAGAATTGCATGTTTTTACATTTTAACAATCTACTGCCACAAAGGGCAGTGTCACAGTATGTGAAGTGGCTGTCACTCCATTACCTACAGCTTTCACTAGGCACCTGACTGTACCCCTACTCGGTGACAGTAGGCACTTGTATGGCCATGTTTAGGATTTTTTTTTCAGGACTATTTTTGCATCTCTGCAGTCTATTTTTGGGGCTTTTGTGGTAAAGAGAAAGCCAAGTGTGAAGGTGAAGGATCACAGATACAAGAAGCAGAAATACGCTGGGCTCATCCTTAGTGAGCAGCTCAGAGTTGAGTAGCCACTTCTGTACAGCGAAAGGAGCTAGTTGAGGTTTTTTGGATATATCCTGGGAAGAGATTCTAGGAACACCCAAGACATGCTGGAGAGATTATGACTCTGGTCTGACAAAGCTGCATGTTGGGCCAGGGAGGTCTGAGTGGACTTGGATAAGTAACTTCTGGTGTCCATATTTATGTATGTTAAGACTGTCATCGTAATAATAAAGAACTTATTTGTAATAAAGTGGAACGGAGTGGTAAAACAACTAAAAGTGTTGCCTCCAGCTATTGTTTCCATTGTGTGCTTTTTTTTCCTTCTTCATCACTGTGGTTTCCTGCCTGCTCAAGATTTAGAATATCCATAATTCTTCTCATGTTTCTCTCTCGCTAACCCAAGAATTAAACAAAGGACACAAACACAGGATCTTAAATATGGCTTCCCGAGAAGAAAGAGCCCTTTCATCCATGAAGACTTGCCTTACTGTGGCAGGTCCCTGTAATATTAGATAACTGCATTCTTCTTTTGGTTGTATCTATCTATCCATCCAGCCAGCCACCTTCTTCTTCTTCTTCTTATCCAATTCAAGGTTACAGGAGGGTTTTAGCCTATTCCAGCTGTCATGAGTTAGACGTAGAATACACTCTGGTCTGGCGAGTTTGCTGCATGGCTAACGCAGAGAGACAGATAACCATTAGAATCACCAGTAACCCAAACATGGAAGTCTTTGAACTTTGGGAGTAAGCTGGCGGGCCCAGAGACGACACATACAGGCACACAAACAACATGGAAGCTCTACACATAAAGGCCCCAGCTGGTGGATTCAAACCCGGGATCTTTTTGCTATGACGCACAGAAAAGAAACTAGCTCCCACGTGAAGGTGGTCACAGCAATTTCTGAATTATTTTTAACTGGAACGGTCTAATTTTTGGGATGAACTGTACCTTTAAAATCCATTATGTGATCACCATTGTGAGGGTTTAAGTGAGTGCTAATACTCGGACTGATAACGCTGTCAGGTTCTGACACATACAAGGATTTTGTGTACACAGTGAAGACAGTGAAAGATTTGGTTTAAGGGGAAGCAAGCAAGAGAGGGAAAAGGAAAGTGTGACACAGGAAATGAAAAGCTCGTCTGAGAAGTGCAGAGTTTTGTCTTGATTGTTGGAAATCTTTGAGTAGCAGGATTATGCTTCAAAATTATGTCAGCCACAAGGTGGTCTCACTTAATCTCTTTGTTGGTTTTGACTTCTAATTCACTTCATTGTGTGGTTTTAACCAGTCTCAGTGTGCCTCAACTTTTCCAGCTGTCTTTGGACCTGCTTTTCTCTTCTCTACCCTTCTTCTTTATTCTGCTGTAGTCAGTTATTCTGCTTTTACTCTTGTCCATCTCGTCTTTTCATGTTTTTCCACTCTCCTTTTTATCTCTCCTCCTGTCATCTGCCCTCATTTTTTCTCCTCTACCATTAACTCCTTTCCTGTCTCCTTGTTGTTCCTTCTCTTATCTCCTCCATACATGTCTCCTGTCCTCTCCCTATCCACTCATTTTTCACCTATTGTACCACGTACCCCCTCTATCCTTGTCTCCCCTCCTTGCATTACTTTTATCTCCTCTTTCCTGCCCTGTGTATCCTCTTTCCATGCTCCATGTTCTCCTTTCTTCTCGTAGTTTCTCATCCTAGTCTCCTTTACTTCTCCCATCTCTCCTCTTACCATGCCTGCTTTGTTTCTCCTCCTCCTGTTTATTCCATTTTCATTATAGTCATATAGATTTTAAGTGCAGCTGTGAGGTAAATTTTAAAGAGCATGGAATTTTTTCTTTCTTTTTTGTACATGTGGCTATGCAACAGACATTTCCAGTGTCTGTGGTTTCTGATGACTTGCGGATCTATCATTACGTTGCCATAGATGAATTAGACATCAACACCTCACCAACATTTAGTCAAAACAGTGGAATAGTTTTTACATGTTAACTATTTAGTAAGTATGGATAATCACTGTTCTGGAGGATGGTCATCCTTGGTGGGTGGATGGGTGGTGGGGCAGGATGATGGAAAAGACTGCTGCAAGATAAATGAGTTTTCTGCCTGGTATGCTTTTGATGAGAAGTGCAAAGCCGCAAAATGCACAGAACACAATGGCAACGGTAGTGACTTGTCTGCAGCTAAGTCTTTGCCTTTGTGAACTGTTTATTTTACAGTAGGGGGATGGCCACTCCTGTTTAAATAGGTGGGTTTCTCATCCTAGAGCACTCTTCATACCTACCTTGCCAAATATGTACACCTCCTGCTGTCTTTGATGCAGTCACGTGTTTCTCGCTCTCTCTCTCTCTCTCTCTTTTATAACTCTTTCCATTTTATGTCTTTTCACCAAATATTACACTTGCATAATTCATCTTGGATGTCCTTGAAATGGCTCTGACATAGCTGGTATAAAAGAGATTACTGCTTTGGCTCTGGCCTCTTTCTTTCTGTTTTGAATAATCTTTATTTTGATGCAATCTTTGTTCCTTTCAAACTTTTTTATCACTCATCTGAAGGCCATTTGTTGAGGGTAATAAATGCTCTCAACTCATGCTTCTCTTTAAATGGAAAAAATGAAGTAAATCAAGTGACTTATAGTTTAATGGCTGTGTCCTTGTGGGCATGAATTTAGCTTTAAGGAGTTTCAGTGAAAGCTTCATGTGGCGAAAATAGCTTTGTCATTAAGCAAAATGTAAACTTGGAATGTCTTCAACAGATGCAATTGTTTCAGTTTAGGAAATATAACAAAGACCTTTTCTCTCTTTGCTACAAGCCTTTTTATGCATGGTGTGATCATAAAGTTCTGCTTACAAGGAATGAAAAACTTTTCTTTTTTTTAGGCCTTTTAGGATCAAAACCACAGGATCAAAACCACAGAATGTATAAAACACGGACAAATCCATTGCGGTGTCTAGATTATAGGCACTGACATTTTGGCTGCTGCCAACTTTTCCTTTTTTTTCCCCTTTTTTTTTTTTTTTGTACCTGTAAGTTACCATGTTTGGACTAGAAGTCATAGTGCTAATTTATTAGCTAACGCTTGCTGGCTATGTCCATAAACTATGGGTGTAGCACTCAGACATAGATACCTGCTAATAGATGCTAAAGCTTCAGTCACACAGGCCCAGAGACCAGTTGGAAACCCTTTGGCAACCAGTGGTTGCAAGGGAAAAAATGTGTTTAGATCGCTGCCAGTCTCTGTGAAACCCATACTTGGAGAACATTCGAGGACCCGCTGGTATAAAACCTTGTTATTGATTTGGTTGGTAGCAGGTAGCCAGGTGGTTTGCACCACACGATAAGCCATAATATTAGTCAGATTAGTCAAATGCCATTAAAAATGCTCCAGAAAGCACCAACATCACAAAAATAGTCCAGAAATCCAGTTAGTGGAAGTGAGGCCTTGCAGACAGTGCCTGTGTTGGGACAGCACTGAATCAAAATGAGCCAGACCTGGAACTATAGAGTCCAATTGGTTATTGGTTTTGAGATGTGCTGTACCTCCTTCAACTTTAGAACTGCAAACCTATGTAGACTGGAGTTGTTGCCAGGGACCAAGCTCTAATTATCAGTAATGATCCCCAGTCCAAAAACTTTGAAGTCAATGGTGCTATTGCCAATGAGCATGTGTTTCTGTTTAGAACGGGAAGTTTACAGATTATGGAACTTTCTAAAAATAACAACTTTGGAAGTGAGCCAGAGGCGCTTAAGGAGACAAACTTTAGCTTTTTAGTTGGTTACAAAAACATTGATCTCAAAATAGAAAATATTTCATGCACTAGATTTAGCAACCAGTTTACATCTATATGCTCCGGAAAGGTATGTGCAAGATTAAATAAGCTATAAAATAGAATTACATGTGCAATACAGAAGGCACAAGTTGAGTAAGTATATAGTAAATATGCATACAAAGCCTAAAAACCCTCCTGACTCACTCACTCTTACAGTTAAAAACAATACATGCGTATTCTTGGTATGTGAGCTATTTAAGTATAGCATAAATCATGATTCTCAAGAGCTGAAAAACACCTGATTTGAAAATGTTGACATGATTGGTTTCTTAGAATCTGTTTTATTGTACACTGAGAAAAATGATTGAAAAAGTGCAAAAAACAAAATCTAAGGAGATTGCCCTAATTTAAATGAACAGTTGGCTTTAATATTTATTTATTGGTAATCAATTATTGGTATTTCAAATTATAGGATGAGTATAATTTGAAATGAGAATCATGACATTTTTAGTGTTAATAATCTTATCAGCTTCTGGGAATTAAAATAGACCAGTAGCAGGACATACATTTTAACATCTGAAAAAAGAGAAATGTGTCATTGGCAGTTATTTTATTGAATATGGACGTTGCAACCCACAAAGGGTTTTTTGCAAGTGAGCCTCGTCCTTACTATGATGACAACTGTCTTAAATTGACAGAGCTTTCACTAACAAAGCTGCAACTTAGAAACGTGTTTTAATAAACAAGAACAGTTGTGTGAAAATGCCAGTCACTCAGGTGTGCTGATGTTGTGACAACCCTCTTTCTGTATTTTTGCGATGGCGCGTGCAGCGCACTTACAAATGAGGCGATATTAACTGGTATCTCAAGGACTAGAATAGCCAATAATGTTACCACCTCTCCTCGTGTTTTTTTTTTTCTTTCAAAGCAGCATTTTTATTATCCTTCTTACCATCCAGATGTCAAAAAACCTTCAGTTCTTCTTTGGGAAGCAAATGATGTGCCTTAGTTCAGCAGATGTTACCTTTTCATTTGGGTTTATGTACATCTTTAAGGATCATTTCCCTGATGGATAGCTTTACTTTTTATATAAAGATATCTGTATCATCAGCTAGACTTTCAATAAAATTCAAAAACAAAGCAAAAACTGCAGTATGTACTGGTAAAACTATGACTCAAACACATACTTATTTTTTGCTTTACGTGGTTACATATACTGATTTTCAAATTTAACAAATTTCATTGACTGTTGTTTGGGGGATTTGTCTGGTTTACTGTTTGACTAAAGATGTTTTGATCATAGAGACATGGCATCTGTCTTTATCAGTAAGCATATATCTGATGTTTATACTGTATACGCAGGTTGCAACATATACAGTGCAACCCCTTTGATAAATAATGTAATGAAAACTTGTAGAGTTTACAGTTTTCCCTTAATGCCTTGCCTGAAAGTACTCCTATTTAAACCTATAATATACTCACATTTAAACCACTGGCAGGTGACGTGAATAATGTTGGTCATCTATAACCCAGAGAACTAGTTGGTTATCAGGGAGCTTTTGAAATAAAAGCGAGGTGATTGCTTGCTAGTAAGCTGACTGCAGAGGGTATTATTCTTTTAGCAAGATGAGAAATAAAATGGGAAAAAAAAATGGTCGCCAAATATATCTGTTCAACCTGTTTCAAGTAAAGTTAATATGGGAACAATGAAATAGAAAAGTGTTGCCTCTAGTACCAGATAATTAATATTAATCATATTTTATATACCTGTCAGATTTCGGATTTACTGTGAAAGGTAGTGAGTTTCTACATTTTCTCTTATTTCTCTCAAATAATATAATATTTACTTGATTCATTATTAATTCTCATAACTTTGTTTAATGTTGTGTTTCTGTCACGACTAAATCGTATTATGAGACAAACATTCAGCATGAACCTTTTAGTTTCTTTTTCCTGTGGGTTAATGGAGGTTTGAAAGTGATTGGATTACCTGACATTAACAAATGAAAACAGCTGTTTCAAGCACCGGCTCTTCTGGTAAATCGAGCCTGTTGAGAAAAGGCTTGATTGATTGTTTAGCTTCAGGGTTCAGGGTTCCTGTTTTACATTGGTTAATTTAATGTACCTTTGAAAGTGATCTCAAGTTCTCACACATACATTGGGAGATTTATGTTTTTTTCTACCTTTCTCTTGACTGTCAGCAGCAGGTGTCTTAGGCAAACACCACATGTTTGATAATACTCTACATGAATGATGTTTTTTTTTTTTTTGGTTTTTTTTTTTTGCTCGCCACCATGCTTTTGCTCTGTTGTTTTTTTCTTGAGAGGAGGCATTTGGCTGGCTTTCCACTGCGTACGTGCGGCTCAGTGCGAACATGAGCCTCCAATCCCCTGCCTCCTGTTGTCACAGCAGTCACTGTGCCCACCAGCTTAATCCCCTCAGCTGCGGATGAGCGGGCCGACAAGTAAGTGGACAGCACCTGAGTCTACAGTTATCAGTTTTCCCAAGTGTACCGTCACTTCCTCACAGCTCATATCTCCCTCCACCACTCCCCGATATGTAGAAATTGGAAAAATATTCAAGCCGACATTTTTTCGCACTGTAGCAGTGCACAAAAGTTTTTCAAAAACAAACAAACTTGTCCACACACTGCAGTATCCTCACAGGAGCATCTCCTCATCTGCCACACAGCAAAGTGTATGTGAATGCGAACCACTGTCCTCCATCGCTGCTCCATTCCTTGTTTTACCTTTTCCACTTGCCAGAGCCAGCTGTAATACCAACGCCCCTCAAAGGTTGCCTGCTTCCTTCCTTCCTTCCTCTGGGAACAATAGTCATGAATCGCCACCATGACACTGCTCCTGGATGAAAGTTCACAACTTTCCCATCAAGTTGTTGTGGTTGCAACCTGATGATGGCACCATCATGATCGCCTCCCATTCTTTGAACTGATCAGCGTGAGAAAAGAGGAAACTATGAATAACTTAATCCAGGCTGGGCAGAGTGAAGCCCCTTCACACAAGATAACCCAGCTAGATTTATAGCTGACCCAAAGGATGTTGGAGATGATTATGAGTTAGAGATGGGTGTCAAATGGAAGGAAAAGCCAACAAAAAGATGTCTTAGTAAGGCGTTTGTCCGTCAAGTGTTGCCAGAACAGCTTCAGTGTGGCACTGATTTTCTGAATTTGTGTAACTCTTGTAGCGGGATGGGATCATTCTTTCAAAAGGTCATTCTTCATTTGTTGTTTTACAAGGCGGTGCTACATCCAAGAACCCAATGTGTTGACCTGGCCTCGAAAACTCTCAAGATCTTAATCTGATCATGAACCTGGAGGATGTGCCAACAAGCCAGATCAATCACCCACCCCACCACACATTAAAGTCCTGGTTCCAGACTTTACAGAACACTGCAGAAATCCCACATCAGTGTCCTGAAGAGTCTGTTTTGTGGCACAAAGAGGGGTTATTTTAATGTTGTGGCTGGCCAGTCATCACCATATTCACAACGGTCAGCTCAAAGCGCTTTATAATGTAAGGTAAGAACCCTGTAGTGTTACAGAGAAAACTCCAACAACCAAACAATTCACTGTGAGCAAAAAAATTTGGCAACAATGGGAAAGAGGATTTCTTTTTAACAGGAAAACACAACCAGCAGATCCATTTTCAGGCAGGCGCAGCCATATGCTGCGACTGGTTGGATGGTAAGGGAAAACGAAGACAAAAGGAGAGAACAGAGACGAGAACAACACTCAAACTCTGATCAGAACACGATCAAATCTGATAGCATGTGGTATATAAACATATGGCATGAAACGAGATGTATGCAGAAGGTGCATCATGGGAAATTCTCCAGTAGCTTGAGCCTATAGCAGCATAACTAAGGAATGGTTCATGTTCTAACAAAAGACATTTATCAAAAATGAAAGTTCAGAGCTTTACCTTAAAATTAGAGGTAGTCTCTGTCTCCTGAATCTAAAGTAGGAGCTGATGCGACAGCTTGAAGGGTCTGCCACTTGTTGTAGTTTTGGATATGTTAGGAACCACGTGTAAGCCTGCAGTCTGAGAGTGAAGTGCTTTATCGGGGCAATATGATACTATAACGTCTTGAGGACTGATAACTCAGAACATTACGCATGAGGAGAAGGATTTTAAAATCAACAGTTTATTTAATGAAAAGATGTGACAAACATGCATAGCATATCTCGCTTGACCTAAATGCTGTACAATTCACGTCATTTTCACATCAATCAAACCATTCAATGACCCTTTGTGTCCTTTAGATGGGGATATTTCCATCCTGCGGTGGCTTTTGTAGTCATCACATCTTAAACCCACTTAAACACCTGTGCTTTGTTCTGCACTGATGTTTTAAACAGTGCTTTCCATCACATCATCAAAGCACCAGATCAGGAGGTATCTTTTGGACCAGTGGTGTTAATCCCTGTAGTAGAGCTCCAGAGACATGCCAAATTCCACTGAAGTTTGTGGAGGTGTCTTGTGCCTTGTCACATGGCCTGGGCACTTTACGTTGGTTTTTCTTTAAATTTCTCACTCATCTGAAAGTGATGAAGTTTAGCTGAATTGAATTCATAAGCGAGAAAATGTGTTTGAATGTTTGCATTTGCAAGTATTGCTATGCAGTAATGCTTTTATGCTTACTGACATCCTTTTTGAAAAATATAAAACGTACTTAGAGGGCAGCCTAACCCATTTGCAGATTTCAAGTGGAAATGTTTCCTATATATGCATTTATGTTAGTAAATCTATTTCACTTGAAATATTCTTGGGGAATACAATTTGGCTCAGATGAAACCTTTTTCAAGGTGTAGTCTTTGGACAATAGTGTTGACTTGGATCCTCATCCTGTTATAAAACACCTTCCTCATCGCTCTGAATTGTGCTCTTGTTTCAAACATACAGCAGCAGTCTGGCAGCATGAAGTGTTAGCACTAAGAATTTATTATTCTAAACCTATATATGTTGCCATCTTTTAATGGCATCCTCTCTCGGGCGCTATTTATTTCTTACCCAAGAGTAATGTTGAGGGTTTTTTTTGTTTTTTTTCTGGCAGTGGCAACCATCCTGTGAAATTGTTAACTTTTTATGACTTTGTCCAAATAAATCAGCACTGGTGGTAATACCTGCTGGCACTGGAGCCCCGAGTTAATTTGGGCAACATCTTCCCAACAGTGGTAATGGTGATAATAAATGGAGTGTATTAAAAGGCGACGAAAAGCTCCGCATGGCCAGTGAGCGATGAGGTGTCAGTGAAGGGCAACAATGTGGGTCTTTGCTCGCAAAGGTTTCTGCTGAATTTTCTCAGGGATGACTGATTGATTGAACCGTCAAATCACTGCGTGTGCCTATTGTTTTCCTGTCTTGTTTCATGAAATAACTTGTGGTTTGTTTTCAGGTTTCATGCGTACTCTCTCACTGTCTTGGGTGTTACTGCAGGTGGGCATGTTGCCTTTAGGCATTCTGCATGCACCCAGGCAAATATCATCTTGTCTTCTGACGGTAAATGTTCACCTTTCTTCACCTTGCTTGTTGTCAGCTTTGTGGTAATTATAGGTTGTGTTTAGATTTTGCATATAGTCGGTGCCAAGTGCGTATTTGAACTTCTGAAGACAGTTTAAAAAAAAAAATGAAAAAAGTTTGTCCTAAAGGAACGTTCATGAGATGTTTTTCTGCAAATATGCAAACAAGATATTTTTTCAGATTGAGCGGGAAACCTGCTCTAAGCATTGTTTGGGCATGTATGCAGTGCTTTCTAATGAATAGGTTGTAGTACGTTGTAGTAATTTTGTTCAGGTAATTTATTCCTAGGTAAAGTGGTGTGTTGTGCTTGTAATGTAAACAGAGTCATGACATGAAGAAGACAGAGTATCTTTTAACTGTGTTCAGTATCAGTGGCTGCATTCAGTACTCATAATCTGTTGGCTGGAAGCCCATTAAAAGCAGCAATGACAGAGTGGCTGTGACCAGCTGCAGCATAATGGCAGTAGTTTTCATCTGGGATACCTCATGCATTAAAAAAGTGACTGATGGACAAGTCAGATTTAGCTACTGGAGGCCATCCAACCCAAGTGAGAGATGAATTAGAGCAGGGAATCACAGCCTCTGTTCCAAGGACAAGGCCAGCTCATATATTTTCCAAACCAGGGTGCCACTTTTGGCCTGGATCAGTCAACTTTCTATGTCCATATTTTTTTTGTTTTTAAGCACACAAATGGCGAGGATTTATTTTAAGAAGGATCATGAACAGAAGAAGAGAGTAACAGGGCACAAAAAATGAAGGTGAAACAATGAGAAATGGAGATGCTCAGATATTGATAATAATGATGTTTTAAAATAACATTTTTTCTGATTCCAATTGATTTATATTTATTTATTGTAATCTCTCCTTGTAAATGTGCCAACGTAATTAAATCTTCATTATAAATAAAAATGGAACCAACCTAAGCTTTTAGCCTTTTATCACATTACAGTTCCAACTGAATTTATTGAAGTAATGCAAGCAGGGCTTGGACTTTAGTGATCTGTTACTTAGTGTCACATACTGGCTCACCTTATCTTCATCAGCAGGAAGGGACAGCACTCTTGGTTCAGTTCTCTTGCCTCGATGTAGTGGCACATGAATAAGTTCTTTACCTGCAGCACACTTTGGTTAGAATGCTGCAAAACTTCCATTGCCACCTGCAGTCCAAGAGGGTGCAGTGGGAGTTATATGTCACTTTCTGGGGAGGCCCAATCACCTGGTCACCATACATTCATACAGGTGACAGTGCTAAACACTCATGCTGCCCATAAGTTAGCGCATATGCAATAAAAAGAAAAGCAAACAAATCCAGGGAAAAAAAATGTTCAGAATGAAAAGAATAAAATACATAAATGCAGCGAAGACCCAAGGAAGTAGTAAGGATGTTTCAGCAGGTGATCAAACTGTGTGACAGTATCAGTATCAGGGCTGTTTTAAGTTTTGGGAGCAGTTAACAACATCACAGAGCACTGCTTTGGTGACTGAAGTGTTTTACCCAGTAGAGATCTTCTTTAAAGAGTATTTATGCATGCTCAACCATCCAGGTAAGGAAATCCCAAAGAGTTGATTCTGTTCATCTGGACGTAGCGTTTTCAGTGGGAGAAAAAGAAGTCACTTGGATGAGTGAGCAGTTTGAAGCTGATAATTAAATTCTAGAATAATCAAATCTTACTTTAAATGTCACTGACATATGCGGAATATTGCAATATTGTTTGCAACTTGGCTAGCATTACCAATCCTGTCATCTGCAGACTTATGTTCTCACACTCAGCGGAGTCATTAATTTTCTTTGTTGACTGTGTATTTGCTGTTTTGCTCTGACAGCCTACATAAAACCACTCAAGTAAAAACATAGCAGAAGTGTGCCGGTTTGTGGGTCTGTCGTCTGCGTTGCTTTCTATTTTGCCGAATACTGAGGTCACACAGTGTGGTCACACAGATCCCTAATATGGTACTCTGTTAGGACTACAGGTGTGACAGTATCAGGGCTGTTTTAAAAATGCAGATGTTATGTTTAATCGGGTTAAAATTTGGTCTTCAGATTTGATTCACACGATAAAGAAGCAGTCTCCTAATTTCATTTTCACCTTCTACTTAAATTTCCCTGTTAGCTGTGACAGGAAGCTGGCAAGACCAATGTCTGGGTGTTACATCTGTTTCCCAGGCAGCAACTCAACAAAACATGGCCTTGCACACCAACATTACCATTCTCACTGCTTAGAATTATAGGAATGAGATAGCAAGAAAAAGAAAGGGAGAGGGAGGCTGTCAGCTGTCTCAGTGAGGCATGCTTTGCTCAAGGCTACATCTCTCTTTTTCTGCCC
Organism: Etia nguti; assembly: GCA_015106755.1. Classification (NCBI taxonomy): domain Eukaryota; kingdom Metazoa; phylum Chordata; class Actinopteri; order Cichliformes; family Cichlidae; genus Etia; species Etia nguti. The sequence goes on from VUQG01000468.1 coordinate 20,499, forward strand.
GCTTGTCTCTCTCCTCCTTCCATTACTCAGCAGCAAGAAGCAAAAAGAGGTGTGACTGAATGCTCATCACACCGAAACTCTTTCCTCCTCTCCCAAAGGAGAAGCAGCTGTCCAGGCATGAACTGCAGCAGGTTAAGGTGGAGGCTAATGTTGAAAGCTATCCATGAACAATTAATCAACACGGTATTACAAAGACTAAACAAATGAGGCTTTGGCACCAGTTACTGTGGAGATTTCCTTTGTGAAAAGGGGGAAGAAAGTGTTCAGCATTTAATATGGCGAACAATCTGCAGTTACTGTTTCTCTGTTGATTGCAAGTCACTCAAAAGTATAAAAACTAATAGATGGTAAGCAGAAAAAATAGCACTACAGATTAAAATGTTCACAAACACACATCACGCACACATTTCTGCAGACAGTTACAGTTAGCGATTAACAGTATTGTCAAACTATAAGCAGACCTCCAAAAGTTGATTCTGTTCATCTGGACGTAGCGTTTTGTGGGAGAAACGTTTCGTCACTCATCCAAGTGACTTCTTCAGTCTCAGCTGACTGCAGGTTTCCCCAATCTTATAAACAGTATATTTGCATAACGACTGAAACCAGCCCACTGAAGGAACAATGGGCTGGGAGGTCAGTTCCTTAATCTTAATTATGCAAATTCTCATGACCATTGATCAACAACCACTGACCAAAACCCACTGATCAAAGACCACTGATCAATGGCCATAAGCAGACATTAGTTAATAATGAGTATTAAAGCATACAAAAATATGTTTTTTGTGCAACAATATGAATTTCCAGAATATTAGAATAACTTAAAAAGGTGGGCTGGGCACAAAAGAATATCTGATGTTGGACCATAATTGGTAAATTTGTGATGTTTGTGAGAAGCAAAAAAGAGCCATCAGGTGCTAAAAAATAAACCTTAGAACAGGCTTTTCCCCGCAGCATGCCTTGTAATAAATACTCACAAAAGAAAATGGCGGCCGGTACAACTTATGTCTAAAAATGCATAGTTTCATGCATCGGTCAAAACACTCGACTCCAGGTACACGACGCCCAGCTGAAAACACTTCACGCAAGTCGAGTTGCCCGAGATTCACAGAATTTACAGAAAATGTAAAATTTCTGTGGTATATATCATTGTCGGGACGATAAATGTCTTATATCGGGATATGAGATTTTGAAGCAAGTTGTCTTTTAGTAACTTTCAACCTAGCTTCTCTTCGATTACAGATTTGTTGCCTTGTGGAGTTTTGATTGCTGTGGAACATGTGTTAGAGTGAATAATTTATTTATTTGTTCTTAATAGTACATGTGCACAACAGTGCATTAGCGAGTAATGTACCTGATGAGGGATGAGAAATTTTCAGTTCTGATAACTGTTGTAGTTGTTACCCTCATTTTTGCGTCGGCACATCGACTTTATATAGAGATGGTCACTGTCACCCAGTTGGTTTGTGGACTCTACATTTTGAAGCTTCAGTGTTAGCATCTTGGCTGCTGCCTTGTTAGGTTTTCTTTTGGACCCAGAAGTGACCATATTTACATGAGACAAAAAAAAAGGAAATAAAAAATCTCTTTAATAATTTTGTTATGATGGTAGAAACAATCAACAGAGGGCCAAAACCATTAATCATACCAGACTGTTAGCATGGATTTTAGTGATGTAAAGTTGGACATTTTCAAATTGGAGGCCTTAGGTGGCTATCAAAGGAACTGCAGATTTTGGTGTTGGCTTTTTGTTTCAGCCCAAGAGGAACTTGGACAAGTTGGAAATACTGGGACTGAGATGGTTAATCACATTGATTGTGTGAACATATCAATGAAACAACAAAAAATAGCCTTAAAGTCTAAATATTAATTAACATTTGCCATGTATGTAAAATGGTAACTTTAAAAAATTAGGATAAAACCAAGCAAATATCACTTTGTGCTGACTCTGCAGAACAAAAGAGGAAAATATTTGGAGCCACTACTAGGCATGCATCACACAGCAAAGCAATATGGAGAAGACTGCAAGAAATAAAAGACAAGAAGAAGATGGGATGTTGCATTACCAACTGCTGGCTGACTATTAAATCACTTTAGATATTCTGCATACAGAAAAACTCATGGAAGGTATGTCAGGGTTTTTCCTGACTCAAAATAGGCCTTTGGCGGGTTGACTAAGCACGTAGGGGCGATTGGCCCGCAAATTGTCCGTATTAGCTCACTTAGAGCAAATTCATCCCCAGTTGTTTAACTTGTTTAAAATCACAGTCCTGGTAATTTTCCTTTGGGGGAAGGCCAAGACGTCTTTGGTGGGCGACACATTTGTCCAATATATAGGAAAAACCTTGTGTGCAGGACTTCTGCAGTGGGTATTTACCCCCAGGTAGCCCCCAAAACTGTATGCTTGCTGTAGCTGTCCTTGTGTATGGCGGTGGGGACCAAAAATTCATTTCGGCTTGTGGCTGGGCTTCAGGCACAGGTTTGTGAGCAGGTTTGTCTCTACTGGCATTTTTACATCATACATCAAAGAGAGCGAGTGCAGGGATTCCCAGATGGCACAGGGGGAAATCGCTGCAGTAGTTGGAAAACATGGGTTCTGCATAAAACTGCGGAAAAATCTTCACTACTGATTTTTTTTCCCCTGTTTCTGCTTCTTCGATTCCTATTCCATCATTGAATCTGTGATTTCTATAACTTTTTTTTTTTTTGAGCAGCCACGCATTACATTTAGGAAAAGACTGCAGCAAATGAAGTGTAAATGTTCATGGCACTATGCTGATATCACAGTCCTCAACCAATGATCGATGTGTCGACTGACTGGTCGAATCATGAGGTGTACTTAGTTTTTCTGGCAGAGACTCAACTGTATGTCCCATAAGAAAGTCCTAGGTGGTGATCGTTAGCAAGATCTTGAAATCGATATCCTGTGATTTTGTTGTTTTGTTTTTCAGTTGCAATCTATTATATTGGTTATCTAATATAACAATCTGATATTGGTTGTGTGGTTTCCTTAGTCTCTGCATACTTGGAATGCTGCAATAACTCTTGGTTTTTATGTCTGTTAATAAAATGCGTGTAACTACATGAACTACACAAGTACAGTCCTATTTAACCAGTTTATTCACCTTCGACTGCCTCAGCTGCATTTCTGAATCATTTTCAGTTTGACAGATCACTAAGCAACAGCGAATAACACAGAGAAAAAAATTGTAATAACTTAATTGAGACACTTGACTTTTTTGACATGCATGTTGAATAGCTTTTCCCACCAGGTGTGTCGTTTTAAGTGGCTGGCTACTGAATCGTAGCACACCCAGGTGGTGTTGCACGCTCGGAATCACAAAGGCTTAATGCAGAAGTAATTTTGTCCACCCCCACCTCGTCTGTCATCCTAGCCTTTTAGCCTGGGGGTGTATTCTTCATTGTGCACATGCTCGCACATTCACTCACATGACATGGAAACTCCGCTCAGACTAAAGGCTTTGTCCACCTACTCACCTGTTCCCACCCATCTTCACCTGTTTAGATGCTTAAGACCAAAATAGAATTGAAAGTAATTGTATTACCATCAAGTAATGGATCTTCAGTCTGGAGTGGCTGTTCGTACTTGTAGGATAGTCCCTGTGGGCGATTCAGTCAGGGTTTGACTGGGTTTGGAAGTGTCAATCTATCATAATGCCCACTCACTTAGGATACACTTGTAACAGCTAGTTGCGTGGTTAATTAAGTCCCTGGCCTCTATAACAACACTGGGTCCTGCCCAAGCTTGATCAGCTGTGTTTCCTATCCACCCTGCCTTCATAGAAACAGGTGAGACATTTTTGAACGGTGTCTCCTCTAAGGCATTCATGGTTTTGTTTGTCAGCCCTACCAGTGGAAAGTTCAGGGGATAAGTAGAGTTTTTATTTATCTTGAGGGAAAGATGAATACCTGTCGGGATTTCATGCTTATCCATTTTAAAGTTAATTCATTTAGAAGGCGAAAGCTGCACAAACAACAAGAGCTGGTACAGTTGAGGATTATATGGAAAGGGGAGACAGTTACAGTGGAGTGCAAAATGAAACTCCCACGGGCCTTGATCATCTGCCCTTTCTGCACCTGCAAAATTTCGACCATTTCAGCAGAACTTGATGAAAACTGTGGTAGCAGAAATGGGATGTTACTACACGATCTTGGGCATCTCACCGATGAAGTTCACTAGACCAATGAAGAACACAAAGGTTTATTTGAAGATCAGTGAAGAGAAGAAAACTCAAATTTTATACTGATGTTGTGAGATCTGAAGGACTCACCAAAACCATCTAACAATGAACCGTCCAGGAAAAGTGGCACAGATGAAAACAAAGAAAGCAATTCTCTGACAACACTAAAGACTGGACAGGAGAGACCTTAACAGAAATTCACCTAACACCCAAAACCTGGAGTAAACTGGTGTCCTCTTTGTAGTTAAGGTATAAAGACAATTAGAACTGCAAATATCATCCTCATGTGGTGCTAGAGGAAAAATCTGGATATTTATTGTCAAAGGGATTTATTGGTGTGGAATCCAGAATATTTGTACCATATTTTAATTCATGTATATAGATGATATTTAGGGTGATGCGGAAAATTTTAGTGCCAATAGCAAGTTATGGGATCAAATATATTGACCAGCTTGACACTATGGATATTCAGTGCCAAATTTCATGGCAGTCACCAATAATTGCTGGGATATTTTTCAAAAAAATCTTTAAAAAACCTTGATAACCTCTTGGTACTGCCAGAGAAAACCTCAGAAGATGACCAAAGACTTCATCATACAGTGTCCATGAATGCATTCCCAAACATTATTTGAAATACATCCAGGGTGGACCTTATATTGCACGTTCACCAAATATGGTGAAATTTGAAAACGACAAAAGAGCATTGGTTACACTAAACTATATATGATGAATGTGACTCGTGCCGAACAGGTGTCTAAAATCTCATGCCTTTTGGTCAGTACTCATTAAGAACAAGTTACTGTTTGGTCCAAAAAACGACCCAGCTGTGTGGTTTAAGAAAAACTCTACAATGTAAATGATTGAAGCTAAAAGTCTGTATAAATTCATAGAGGCTGAAGTGGTCCTCTGCAAAGACTTCGTCATTAATGCAAACACTTAAAGAGTTGAGAAAGTAAGAGAAACACAATGACAGCAGTGGCTGCGCTGAACAAATACGGGTGTACGTTTTCAAGGAGAGGATGTGTATGTGCTTTGAAAACATTACCACAGTTGCCTGCTTGCCTACAGCTGTACCTTTGACTACCATTGCAAAAGTAATGGTAGACCTCAACTACATATTTCTTTATATTTTTTCCCCTAGTTGCACCGCTACAACGATTCAGGGGCTAATGCTTGTGTCATAAATACAGCTTGTTGCAGAATGGAGCCAATCACACAGAGTCTGAAACCCTGCAGTCTTTTGGTTGGTAATGTGAGTCTTTTGTTTATTTCTCAGCATATTAACCCCCATTCTTCTTCTTCTCTCCATGTGTTTTTTTTTCTTTCTCAGCTTTTGGAGTATGTTGGCAAAGGAAAGAGTATTATGGATGTGGGTTTGGCCCAGGCCCGACAGCCACTCACCACCCGCTGTCATTACTATGAAGTGGAGATAGTCGATGCTGGGGAGAAATGCTACATTGCCCTGGGCTTGGCAAGAAGGGTGAGCTTTCTAAGAAAAGAACAGCTTTTGACAATTTTATACCTACATTTATTTTTGGGGGGGAGGGTGGGTTGTGCTCAGCATTTAGCCACCACACCTATTTTTCCACATTGTAATATATTAGAAAGCATAGCTTAATGGTTTCAGAGCATGTGGACTGCATGAGCACGTCTCCCACTGACTTATCCTTGGATTCTACTCACTCATACGGTCCTTTCCGTTCCCCATAGTTCGACAAGTGGTCGTGGTAAAAACATGCTAATGATGGAAAACTTTGACAAAAGCCTGAATTGGGAATTAGGCAGATAATTACCATGTACAAAATGTTCCTCAGGCCCTGTCTTGGGAATGTTGTAATCTTGGCCTGATGGAAGCGCAGCGGCACTCTTGTCCTTTTATAAGTTCTTTCACATACATGCAGATCCCAGTGAATTGAGAAAATACGATGAGTGGCTAAGCTGGTAAAACTGTTTTTAGATTTTGGAGCATAGTTCAGTAGTAAATGTATTGGTACTGTGCCTTTATAATTGATTTTTATTCCCATTATCCAGCAGTTTACCCATTCTTTAATGGCCTACTTTGGGGAGATGAAACACCTTTAAGAGGAAAATACAATTAGCGACATTTTAACACTCTCGTTTGAACCCCTATTTCTTTTTCCAAAGTATGCACATGCGGTTCCAATTTCAGCATTAGCAACGCCACTTCGAGTGCTGGCCAGCTTTAAAGAATCAAACAGGCAGAGTATAGTGAAACTGATAGACAAGAGATGCTGAAAGTGAATAAATCTACAATCAATATGTCAAGACAGTTCAATACACACCTGCAGAGATGTGAAATAAAAGAAGTAATAGGTTCATGAGAGCTGTTTTAACCCTCCTCATGAAAGACAAGATTAAACTCGCTATGACTCAGGAACTATTTCTTCACCTATGTGGGTTAATGATTTGTGAGTTTTTTCACACCCTGTAACTGTAGCCTTGAGTATTATGGATGTGAAATATTAGTAAGTGCCAAAGCCAAGGCCTACAGAGAGCTGCCAGCACTGTCTCTCCCAGGGTCAAAACTCTGCTCCTTTTAATAACCAAAACAAAAGATGAAACTTCTACAACATCTTTCAAGGTTTCACAGGGAATTTATATAGAAGAGAAACACGGGGATGCATAGGTCACCTTACTGGATGACGGGAAGATAAAGAGCTATACAGATGTATAGGAGAAGGTAAGTGGAAAAAAATAGACTTGCACAGCATATGCGTGCTCCACTTACACGTTTCCCTAGTAAGTATGGAATTCTTTAAAATTGGAAAATAATTAAAACCTGAATTGTTTAAATGGACTACGTTGTGATATTGGCAGAGTTTCTGCACATGTACTGCAAGCCTATCAGCCTGCCAGGTCAAAGCATTGGGGAATTTTATAATTTGAAGATATTTTTTAGACACAAGCTGCAACTATTTGTTTAGTTGGTCTGTCTTATAGCCTACTGTTACTGTTAAGCTGTTGTTTACCTACAAAAAAAGGCATAGGACAAATCGAAAGAAGTTAAAAAGTTGATTTCATGACTCAGTTGTTTATCCAGTGGCTTTCCTCAATGATATTTCAACCAAAGGCATCAGGTATGCAGTGTAAGACAGTAGGTAAAATGCCTTAAATCTACATTCTTTGTAATCTCCAGGAGGGGGAAGATCATAAAGATGATGTGGGAAAATGATGCCAATTTTCTCCATGACCTCTTTAAACACTTTTCTGATCTGTTTATAGTCTCAACTTACTGAACATGATGCTCATTTTGTAAATTATGATCTCCAATAGAGTGTAAAAGAGGGATAAAGCAGGGTGTGTGCAGGGCGGGCCTGCCTTGTGACTGGGAAGGTAAGAGCGTGGAGTATCACAGTTTATTGCTTTCATTCATTCATTGCACAGTCAGTGCAATAAGTAGTTCTGTAACACTTTCCTACATTGCTCAGTGAAAGTAACTGTAGTATTGATCCAAGGAGTAACAAAATTAATAATTATAATTTTAATTTTAATAGCATTTCAGAATCCAGAAATGATGATAAGAACTATCTTTTGTGTCAGCCAACACTAATATTGCAGCAAATACAAATGCAAAGAATGTTAGTTGACATTTTTGTTATATTTTCAGAAGGATTTTATATGCAGAAAAGGATAAAACCAGACAAATGTCTGGTTTCACACATGTAAGTAAATGCATACAGACAGTGCTGGGTTGAGCGGCGATTACTTAAGTCTGTTTGCTTGCTTTCAGGTCCCCTCACCTTTTTAAAACGGCGGCATTACTTTTGTTTGTTGGGTTAATCAGGGTTTCTGGTATAAAAGCTTTAAGCCTAAGTTCAGGAGCGATGCCAAAGGAACTTTTCCCTTTTTAATACACGTTACGGTATCAGCAGTGGCCCCAAGAATCCTGTAGGGGCAGGGATAGCTCAGTAGGTAAAAGCGGTTGCCCCGTGATCGCAAGGTCGGGGGTTCGAATCCACTGAACGGCTACCCTGAGGTACCCCTGAGCAAGGTACCGCCCACACACACTGCTCCCCGGGCGCTGCACTGGTGGCTGCCCACTGCTTCACTGAGTGAATGGGTTAAATGCAGAGAGGAATTTCCCCACGGGGATCAATAAAGTATACATTATTATTATTATTATTATTATTATCCATTATTCTGACTTTTACTTGAGCACCACTATCTGGTCAGATTTTCAAAATACCTCTGAAGCTAATAACATTCCTATTAGCCTGCGTTGCACTCTGTGTTAAATGCAAATTAGTAAAACTTAGCATGCAAATGTGCTAACCAAGCGTCAGCCTTCCACGTTGGCTGAAAAATGAAGCCAGCATGGAAGTGCCAAAAACTGCAGTTCCTCCAATGGCCACTAAAGGATGGCTCCAAAAGTGAACCAGTCTCCGTAGACTCGTATGTTAGCATTGCCAAAGTTTAACAGAAGATAAAAACATGTTTATAGCCTGACATTTCTCACCTTTTTAAACCTTATTAAGTGGTAAGTTTTGGAAAAAATTTTTAAGCTTTAAAAAAAACATCTTAACAGATCAAAAGAAAAGACGAAAAAGGAGGCGGGGGTGGAGTAAATTTTTCAATCCCCTAAGCCACTATTGCCAGTTTCCTGCCCAAAAGGGAAAGTCTGAAGAATTTGGGCCATGTGATAAGTCTGAATTCTTTGTGTGTAAAGGTAATGCTGTTGTTTTGCATGTTTCTTAATCTAAGATCTGTTTTGACCCCGCTGCCATTCCTAGACCTGTCATGACCCCCTCGCTTTCTCTCTCATTCCTGTGAAGACGGAAGATAAGGGTCTTTATGAATGTACAGCATGCATACGCTTTGTAGCACAGTTGTTTTTCATCCGGTACACACAGCGGTTGCTAGGTTGTGGGACAAAGAGATCTAGGATTAATTATGGGGTGGAAGAGTGTAGAGAGTAGATGGCAAGGTAGAGAAGCAAGGTAAAACGTCAGGAGCTAGAAAAAGCAAGGGAAAGGGAAAAACACAGGTGAAAAAAAAAGAAGCAGGAAAGCCCTCATGTTTTGAAAAACAAACAACCGCCATCTGCTTAAAATCCTAAAAAAAAAGACGGTAACCCTGCGGGAATATAGATGCAGCTGGGAGAGAAAAATGGATATGACAGAGGAGTGAACGGAAAGTATTTGATTAAGTAGCCATCAGTGTTTGAAAAAGACAGATGGTTTTCTCAGTTCACCCTTGACCCTCTTGTATTGAGTCTCTGGTAATGTACAGCAGCCCAGTCATAAAGCTACACACACACACACACCGAAGCCTACATGCTCGTACACACAAACAAGAAATAAAACGGTTTCCTCTGTCCTGGTGTGCCCCGGGAACAGGTCCTGGGAACAGCGCTCTTCCTTTTCCTCTTGTGATGCAGCAGTCCTTCTAACCGGTTTTTAGTGCTGCTCCAAGAATCTCTTTCTAGCAGGGTCAACTTAGGATAAAACAAAGGATCAGTTACTGTGCCAAGGCCTCTGATCACAACCAGTGCAACAACAGTGTCGGAGATGCTACTTTGTATAAATTCAGCTTTAAAGAATCATTCATTTTTAATGCAGCAATGCTAAAACAATCACTACTTCCAGTTTCTAAAACTTGACTATTTTATGCTTTCATAAATCTACTACTTATCTGGGTCTAAGCCGTGGCCACCCAGCTTTTCCAATGGGACAACAAGGCATTGCTAAGCCAGCCAAGCTCCGTCATCTCACAGCATCTTCTGGGTTTGTTGTGGGGTCTCCTCCAAGTTCAACATGCCCAAAACACCTGAACTAGGAGGTGCGTAGGATGCATCCTTGGCTGGCTCCTTCTGGAGTAGTAGCAGCTCTACTCTGAGTCCCTCCTGAATGAACAGGTTCCTCACCCTATCTGTAAGGCTGAGCCTAGACAGCCTTGGGAGGAATCTCATTTCCGCTACTTTTATCTGAGATCTCATTCTTTCGGTCACTACCTGCAGTGTTTGGCTGTAGTTGAGGGTTGAAGTGTAAATCGAAAGCTTCACTTTCACTCTCAGCTCTCTCTTTCCAACAGCAGATCAGTACAGCGTCCACGTCAACACAGATGACAATCCATCTTTCAGTCTCCTGCTCTACTTTCCCCTTTCTCGTAAACAAGTCTCAGAAATACTGGGCAGCATCTCCTTCATAAATGTGGATTAAACTGTGTATCTTTTGGGTTTTGGACGGTGCCTAGATGGAAAAAGATGTAAATGATGTCTGAAGATGTTAACTTGAACTATGAAAAGGTATTATTCATAGCCCAACATTTTTTAACCATTCATTTACAAATAAATTAAGCATTAAACTGAGAAAATAATGGGTACATTTAAAGATAAAGAGCATCATATTCTTTCAGTCTGTCCTTTTCTTTTTTACATTGGTATGTGTAATAGTTTCTTGGCCACTGGACAGAAGCAGGAAGCTTTTAGGCTGGAAGTTGGCTGATTGATGAGCAGTGTAAGTTGGATAACTAAAGCAGAAAGAGAAGTGGAAGACGTCAGAGCAGAACTGAACAAGAAGGCGAGTATAAATACAAGTTTGAGAAGCAGGTTGTAAACTCAACAAATGGTACACATAAAACCCAATCTGGAACTTGTTTATGAAGACCCCTGTATGAAAGCTTTTTAAAAAAAATCTTCTTATAACAGCACAGTGATTGCAAGCTGTGCCAACATTAGCAGTTTCCCTTTGAATGCGATGAAACTGCATTAGGTAAGTGTGATGAAGTGATGGCTCCTGAAAGTGGGCCTATGTACGCCTATGTAGATACTCCACTAAAAATCACTAATGATTTTTAATCAGTGTTTTTTTTTTCCAGTCATGAACATTTCTGATAATAAACTGTTCTAAGTGACCCCAAACTTTTTATGCAGTAATCTAAAGCATAGGTTTTCAAACCTTGTCCCCAAGGTACACCATAAGGCAAGCCTGAATGCATTTCTGCAGAACATTGCCTCTGTTATCTGTGTAAATTCTGTCCCCTTATCAGCTGCTTTCACACAAACCAACAGAAGGTCCTGCTGCCTCTGACTTATACGTGGTGTTCTCTTCTCTCAGAAGAGATGTTTTGGTTTCCTAGTGCCTCCTTGGCACCATTTGCAGTAGTTTCCAGTAGCATTTGTAAAGAGTCTTTTACCTCTACCTCAGTCAGAGGCTTCAGTGTATCAGTCAGGACATTTGATTTGGTTTAATATCATAAAGTTAAGTTTTATTAATTACTTTTTATGCAGCTAGATTAACGATGATTGGGTGATATAGAATCTGCAGGTATGCCTGGACTTGAACCACGGTTCTCTAGAACCTGCTCTTTAAATGATTGTACTACCCGACAAACTATTTGGTATTTCTTTGGAAAATAGCTATAAATTTTGCGACACATTCCTGTCTAAAATGAATAATACGCTGCCATGCTAAACATCAGCTATGCACTCTCTCTGGCGCTCGTTCAGTAACAGAGCTAATTTAGCAATTTATCTGATTTCATCTTGCATTTGAACTTACATCCATAACAAAGTGATGGACATGCCCAAACAAATACACACAGATAGGCTGTTGTTCTCTTCTCTCGAGTCACATCATTGGCTAATGACAGACAGTTGCTGTTATGTGGGCAGCTGGAGGTTTTAGCCTGATGACATGGGGTTAAACAAACAGACCTGCATTAGTTCCCTACACAGCCTGTGTCCAACCCCTATAGGTGAGGCATGTACTAACAGAAACAGGACTTTCCCTTCCCGCAAACTGTGCCTTCTTCACACATGTATGCACACAAAAACTCGTACATGCACATCTGCGGTACTTCATGGCTTAAGTTATATTTTTAGACAGCGCTGTGATATGTCAGTGCGATAGCAGCAGTGGGGTGATGGGTATCTGCTTCCACATGGTTTTCCTTTCTGCCCGCACCTTCCCACTCATACTTTTTCAGACTTGTTTACTCTGCCACAGTGTGGAAATGCAGGCTGCTCTGATAGCAGCTGTGGATCTGATATCGGAGGCTTTTGCTCTTCCATTCTGTGGATTCAACCCTACCGTTTGTTATTCTTTCCAGGAGCTTACAGTTCTTTGCATTGCTGTAGGCAAACAGAGGTAGTGACGATGTTTCAAAAGTTTAGGGTTTGATGCATTATTGAATACCAAAATTGCAGCACTGCAGAGAGAGTAGATGTCTATGGATGGTAACTGGGAGGATAAAAACACGTAAGAGTGCAAAAGCTGCAGGAGAATATTAACACAGGAAGTTAAATAGTTTAGAAATTAACACTAGAAAGTGCAGTAAACAGAAAAAATAAATGAATTAAGTTCTTTTAGATATATCTGTATGTTTTATTCTAGACTGGCTCTGATGTTGATATCAAGGCTCAGAGTGAGGCCATACCAGCTATTGCAGGACTCCCTGTTGTTATATGTTCAGAGCATTTTCATGTATTTATATTTGTCCGACTTTAAACAGGATTACACAAAAAACTATAGGATGGTTTTAATGAAACTTGGAGAAGTGGGGCATCCTCAAGAGAACAATGCTTATCTCTTGGCTGAGTTTGAATTATACAAAGGCTGTGACTAAAATCATTCATTTATCACTCATCGCCAAAATGAAGGGGAACTAAACACTATCAGGCTCTACTCAGATTGTTTTCTTGGCACAGTTAAAATGTGACACCAAGGTGCAGTCCAAGAAATAAATGTGAAGCAGGAAATGAGGCGAATACAGCCCACTGTCACACTAAGAGATCCAGACTAAAATTGCATGACCAAACAAAAAGTTCAGCATTTTTCTAAAGGAAATAAAAATATTCCTATTATTATAAATTTGTGATTATTTTTTAAATAAATAACATTGTATGTAAAAGGCTGCCAGAATATGGAGTGTTTGGCCAGCTTATCACTGTTTTTGGTTAAGCAATCATCAACCTATAG
>VUQG01000470.1:0-22984 GCA_015106755.1 Etia nguti
CCGCGGTAACTTGTTAACGGAGATTTGCTGCGTCAATGCAGTTATGGCGTTAACGTCATTTTAACGAGAGTAACGCTGCAGCACTAAAATAGTAATCTCCAAATGTTTTCTTTTTACCGACCAGCTCCTCTTTGATAGCTGCCGTGTCCATTTTGTCGTTGCCTGCAGGTGAAGCGATGGGGGAGGGGGAGTTGTGTTCAGTGAAGAAGAGAGGCGAGGCAGAGTAACTTTGCGTAGAGACAAAAGTGGACGAAAGAGAGGGAAACTTGCGGTTCCACAAGTATAATTATAACGTAACATAGACTATATCTATATAAACGATATTGTCACGCCTCATATCTCGTATAAAAATATATCGATATATTTAAAATCTCGATATATCGCCCAGTCCTAGTGTGAGTACTCAACTGTGTGAGTGTGTGTGTGTGCTCCAGGTTGTGGGGACAGACACTTATTATAAGATGCTTCTTCTTTAAGGGACAAAAAGCAAGTCTGTTAAATTTAGAGTGAGGATAAAAGTAGCTTTTAGGCAGGTATATTTATGCATGTATGTTCTGGAGGGTTACAGAAAATAAATGTAAGTCAAGGTAAAGTCCTCTCAAGTCACTGACATAATTGTTTGCGTGTGTGTGTGTGTGTGTGTGTAATTGTTGTCCATGTGTGTAATTGTTGTCCATGTGTGTGCCTGAGACAGCCATTTCTTTTAGTGCACATTTTTTTCCTGTATATTAAAGACTCCAAGGGAATGGATTCCTGATGTCTCTGTGAATATGCATGGCTGTCTGTATGCATAATTAATTCCTTTTGCAAATGTCAGTGCATATGGGACTAGAATGTAAATCCACTTTCCAGTTTTTTCTTGCAGAGCATATAGCTAGGTATTAGCATTTTACTTTGTTCTGCACTTATGTAGAATGGATTTTTCTACATCTATGCAGCTTGTCAAACAAAGATGCATGTCAAACAAATTACAAAGATTAAAAAACTGTCATGAGAAGGCTGTGTGCAGGCAGGAGTGGTGGTAAGGAGGACCCAAAGTGCAGACTCCGGAGACAACGTGAACTCAAAAAACAGCTTCAATGCTGAACTCAAAGTAACAAACTCCAAAATACAAAGCCTAAACACACACAGGCAGACAGCACACACAGCATGAATGAGGATAGATCACAACATGGACACAGAGAACACAGGGCTTAAATACACAGAGGGAGCAATCAGGGAATGAGAGACAGGAGGGAAACACAGCTGGGACAAATCAGGGCTGACGAGACAAAGGAAGCAAAACCAGACGCATTAACATGAGACACGGACTTTCAAAGTAAAACAGGAAACATAACGCAGAGACGCAGACTTGACACAGGGATACAGGAGACGGAAGACAACAACTATGGATCACAGACAGAAAACCAGAACACTAAAACTCTAACAAAACCCACACAGAGAACCTAAACTAAGAATAATCCTATAACCCATAAGGCAAAGGGAGAATATAATGAAATAAACAAAATCAAAGAGCCAAAACCACAAAACACTGGGTCGACGACCCAGGCACCCTAACAAAAACAAAGTAAAAAACAATGTAATGAGTCAGATATTTCTAGATTTTCTTCAAATGACTGTTTAGCGCAAAAACTGAAAACAAACAAACTGCTTCAAATGTGGTCAAGCCAAGTAGCGTGGAACTGCACAACTGGTGAGTGTGAGTCTGAATGCTCAGCAAGTCATCCAAAAGCTGTCAAAGAATAAAGAAATCAGAAACAGTGTATTAGTGCCACCTAAGGTGGGCACAGTGAAACACACTTGATGCTGACTAGAATTGAGGCTGAAAACTGCATTTGATGCGGAGGTATCGGCTTGTTGTGTTTCAGGTGGATTTAGCGTGAAAAATGTTGTTATGATCAGATATTATTATTACTGTTGTTGTTGTTATGTTGGATGTGGTCATATCCTCAAGGATTTTCCTTTTTTGTTTTGTCATTTTTCACTTCCTGCCAAGAAGATTGAAGGGCACAGTATGCTCCCTAAGAATCGGAACTCTTTCCCTCGCTGGTCTGTATGGTACTAACAAGAAACATAAAAGGGATATATCGTTTTAATATAGCCCATGTTTTACTTTTATGTTGCTTGAGATGTGGTGGTCTTGTTTCAGTAACATTTAATTGCTTGAGGACTACAGAGAAATGCTACATGGAGAACAGGGCAGAACTTATTATCCTACAAATCACTTTGTTCAGTGCACTTAATCAGCAGAATAAAATGAAAATCTAATAAGAGAGAATAATATGGGAGTGTTTGTCTTTTACAACATACAGTGCAAGTATTCCACAAGTGCTCACATTCTTGCCTTTTTTAACAGTTTGACATTAAATCTTCAATTTCTCTTGTAAACAGTTAAAAGAAAGTATGAGCATTCCTCTAATAGCATGGCACATAGAAAAGATGAATGCTTTATCACAGAAAATGTTACCTGCTTAGTACCATAAACAGTGGAATGTCTTTTTAAAAATGTGCAGGAGAGAGATCGCAATCAAGCACTGAAAGCTGGGCTGGGGAAAAATTACAAATGAAATAAGATGGATGAGGAAAATAATTCACACAGATGAGAAGAAGCTGCAATAAACCACATTTGTCAGTGGTGGCGCAATTGTGCTGTGAAAGCAATTGTCCCACACTTGTAGACTGAACATTCACATCATAAAGCACATCTTAACATCAGTAGTTCTTTTCTTTTGACTTTGCTTGCTGTGGCATAATACTTTTATCATAATTCAAATGAATATCATGTAATCAATCAGAAAAAAAGATATAGTGTTTTAGACTGAAATCTGTTAAAATATCAGAATCAGAATAATATTTATTTGGCCAAGTTTGTCCAGACAAACAATAAAATTTGACTCCTGTTCACTTTGCTCTCTGCTTACGAGAATAAAAAAAATTTTAAATGTAATTTTTAAATATAAATTAGCATATATACACAAGACATTAATATGAGGAGTGTCATGATCTGGTTGAGTGCCATGTTTTTCCACAGAACTGGGCTCCACCTTCGTGCGGAGTTTCCAATCACAACAGACATCTGCCAGATCTACAGCTAAACTGCGTCAGTGCTAGGTCGCCAAGCCCTTTCTAGACTTAGGGTGTTTTTCGTATTTTTGCTCAGTGTTTTCTCTTTGCTCTAGTTACCCGCCTGGTGATCACGTTACATTTGCGTACAGTATTTACCTTCATGTGGACGCTGGTCTTCTGCAAAAGTGGTGACACTCCCTTCATCAGGGCACACCTGCCTCCCTGCCACCACTACTGGACTCACTCTGGATCACAACTCACCCGGACCTCTCGGACGGTACCACTCTCGCGTTGTTCTCCACTTGCAACGCGTAAGCCATTCAGCAGCACTGTCTGATCAACCTGTCATAATTTACACGAATCCCGCTGACTCTCTGTATCTTCTTCATTTCTTATAGTGACTCTGTATTCCTCCACCCAGGCCACTGCTCGTCCTTTCTCCCCGGGACCTGTTCATGGACTTTAAATTTGAATTTAAGCACAGTTCATAGTTCTGGTTACATGTCTCAAGTTTAGCTCATAGTCAACTTCGTCAGAATTGTCTAGTTTCACAATTTACTGCTGCCTATCTGCACCATTGTAAATAAAGCACTATTTGCACGTCAGTTTTGCCTCCGTCTGTGTCTGCACTATAGCCCACACACCTTGTTTGGCCTTTCGGCCATAACAAGGAGAAGTTAAAAAGTGAAGAAAAAAAAAAAAAATACAAGTTACAGAAATTCTTAAAGAGAGTCCCAGCTATAACTGGGCGTGAATGATAGCTATAAATATGCCGAACATAGTACAACTTAGATGAACCTCAGGTATTCATTTTAATAGTGCAAATTGTGCAGTGCAATGTGCATAAGTCGTGAGTAATATAACAGTGGGTTCACAGTGTTCAGTATACACTCCTTTTATTCACAATCTTGCTAATGAAACCCTTTGTCATATGGCTGTCACCAACATCTATGGGTCTTAATTGTTTGTTTGTTTTTTAATTTTATTTTAAAGAATCGTTATCGGAGACTATAGCTACAAGCTGAAACGCAATAAGCTTCAATAATACAATCAACTTCCAGTTTAGGCAGAAGAACAAAAAAACACACCAACACTTACCAACCACTTTGGCTTTTATACACTAACTCATTAAGGACTCACAAACAATAAATACATCTTAGACTATATAACATCCATCAACTAAAAAATACATAAGGTAACCAAAGCCCTGGGCTCCATCAAAAACAACTACAGAATTTTGTTAGTTTCAGTGTCAGCTTGACCAGCAGTAGCTTTAAGGGTAAGCCTAAAGTAAACCAGAATAAGTGATTTAATGCAACAATACCAGCAGCAAGTTAACACTAGCCACTATGCAGCCGCTCCCTGTTACAATACTGCTACAATAGGGTACCATTTAAGTAGAAGTCAATCTAGGGCTCACAATGCCTTAAGATCCTGCACAATCACTTCCATTAGCCTGTACAAAATATACGTGATTGCTAGTAGTCAGGTAGTAGCCACACAATGATCTTTCATGGAATTAGCTCTGTGCTTGTGCCTGCAACACTGAACTTGAATAACTTTCTAGTTTAACCAGTAGAGGGCATTGAAGGCTTAGCTACCTGAGCCTAGCTCATGCATACACTTTGCAAATGATTTTATTCTCATGGCCAAGAACAAAATCATTATAACACAAAATAATTGCTTAGTTGTGTGAGTGTCAAACTTGTCATCTAAACTGGATTACTATCTATTTAGTGAGATTCACTAGATTGTCGGCCACAGGTAAGAGGACTCGAATGACTGTTGTTGGTAGTTAGTTTATGATTAGCATAAAGCTAATGGCTAGAGATTATGTCCATTTGCTCCATGGAAATGTTAATTATAACCAAATAACCTTGGTTTAAACTGACACACGCACACGCACACACACACAGTAAGTTAGGAGAATAAAAGGGCAAGGATAGACAGGATTCCACAGTGGGTGGAAAATTTGTTAATTGATTTACTCAGTTATATGAAATGAATAAGTCACAGTGCAAGTTAGGTTTACTCAAGCTTCATATCTAGTGGCTAATACTCTGTTTATTGGTAAATGTTAAAATGTTAGATACATTACACAGATATAAGAATATTTTCTGTACCTTTGTACTCAGTTTCAAGTACAGTATTATAAGCTTAATCATTTTTACAGCCCAGTTCACAGTCTACTTGAGGAGGGGCTTTTCTTGGAGTTAAAAATTTGATTTAGTCTGGACCACAGAGTGTGTCATTCTCAGTCTGCAACACTAGCTCTTGCAAATGTCAAGCCTGTGGGAGCTTTGCAGTTGAAGGAGTGTCATGAAATGTCATTTTCTGAGGCCATGACAACAGTCCCAAATATCCTTTATGCTGACTGTGACCAGAATCCACAAGTAATCACTTTTAGAGTCCTAAACTAAAAGACCTTCATTTATGTCCACCAGAGGGAACCATCGTCCTGTCTCCTTCTTCCTACACACCGTTGCTCAGGGCGTTTTCTCACTTATCATACAGGCCGGTTGCCGGGTGCATGTTACAGCTCAAGGTAATGCTTTTGCAAACATTACTTTCTTCTTGCTGGTGTCTTTCTGCAGGGTGGGGGGCGATCAATATGTGCAACATGTGTTTTTGTTGTGATGCTGGAATTAGATGATTGGACATGGCTGTCATTATGCAATGTGATTTCAAATCCTGACCACATCCTACAAAGAATTTTGCATTATGACATCCAGTAGGCGATTTTAATCAATAACTTTAGGAAGAACAAACTGTTCTGGTCGATATAAACAAAATATAAACTAATCTTAAATTGCATTTATAAAATATTCCACAATTTTAAATTTATCCACCCATCCATTTTCTTAACTGATTTTTCATCTTAGGGTCATGGCATGGCTGGAGGCTATCCCAGCTGTCAAAAGGCAAGGTGCACGCTGGACAGGCTAGCAGTCTAACACAGGGCTAACACACAGAGAAGCAGACAGCCACACAATCTCACATAAACACGTCATCCAATTTAGAATCACCAGTTAACTTAACAAGGAAACCAAAGCATCTGGAAGAAACCCACACAGGTGCAGGGAGAAGATGTAAACTCGACACACTAAGGTCACCTGCAACTGTTGCTGTGAGGCAACAGTAATAACCACTGGACTACTTTGCCACTCAATTTCATCATCATGGAAGACTTCACCTAAACCCCAGAGACAGAAAGTCCACATAAATAGACTGTTTTTTTACCTCTTATGCCCAAACCAGTTCACCGTCTCTACAGTCTGCATCTTTCCTATGTGACTGCAAGCTTTGACTGCAATCAGAGTATTTCAGAATTGTCATTCCATCATTTTAATGGGAACTTATTTCTTATGCTGTACAAGTTTATAATGTGCTCAGAGCTATAAATAATTTTAGTATTCTCTGCACTGCAGAGTACATGTCAAGCTAAGACAGAAAGGATGGTATAGGATAAAACAGCTGGGTACTTTCTGCATCAGTTGACTGGATCCCCACTAGTGGCCAGTGGCTCTGCCTATTTGTAATACTTGTCCTCATTCTCAGGCGTTTTATGTACTTCTCTTGGGACATCTCGACAGATAAATCTCGTAGAGCACCTGCTGTCCATTCATTCTTTCTTTGCTGGATTTTTCTGTTTTTTTCTCCGTAGGATCACGTTTATACATAAATGTTATTTTTAACTAGGTTTAAAAAGACTAATCTTCATTACCTACATAAATATGTACAGACATACAGTCCAGGCTTAGTGACAGCATGTAATGTATGGTATATTTCCTGCTAAATGAATGATCAGATTCATTATTTTACAGAAAACTTTTTTCCCCCATTGCCTTACCCCTCAGATGCCATAAAGAAGTACAAGAACAAGTAAACCCACAGAGAATTACCACCCAATTCTCATGCAGAGTCAGCAGAGTTGGGTGAGAATTCTCTGTGGGTTTACTTGTCTTGAGTACAGTAATACACAGCCCAGTAATTCAAAGACTGATCAAAAACAATGGAGAACTGTTCCGTTTTACCCAGCTGGTTTTAAAACATTGCATTTTAAAAGATGAAGATTACGTTTTTTTTTCACCTATACCCAAATGGATCATTGCATATTTGCTGAAGTATAATACAGCCAATTGTTATGTCTGACAGCAGGACATGAGCTTTATGGTCCTTGCCAACTTATTACTAATAAGAATTGGTGCAACAGCCCCATTTTACTGACACATAATCCCACTCCACACCTCGAGCTGTTCACAGGATATGGAACTGTGCTAGATTAGGCTGTATAGACAGCTGAAAATGACAGGGTGGCTAGTGAAATCGAGCTATAGCTGTTCATTCCGGTTGTGAACATCGTTATTACTACAGAACATATTATGTTAAAGTGTGAATTGATCCTTTCATATTGGGCATTTTGCAGCGTAAAACCTTCTTACAGATTGTTCCATTAACTTACCATTGTTCCTTTTGTTATGCTAGGAAGGAAGACTGTATGGTAACTGACATCTTTTTAAGTCAAATCTTAAAAGTTACAGTGCGGTTAACTTATGCTTATCTTGCTTGCAAGCCACCTAGATAGGTGCAATAAGTTACTGTGTTCTGAAGGAAGGCAGAATAAAGGAAGGAAATAGAGGGACAGGATTCTTCTGAGGTAAGCACCGACCAAAAGGCTTTAGTGAGAGAGGAGGAGATTGCTAGTAATGTTGTAGAGTTAAGCAGTCAAGTAATATTGGTCTTTATTCATTTCTGAGGAAATTCTTAAATGTCCCGGGACTCAAGAGGACACAGTTGAAAAAAAGATATGGCAGATAAAGAATGGAGACAGAAATGGTCAGTATTCTGTTGTGTTAGTCACTAACTGAACCCTACCAGATCTCAAATTCACTGTCAAGCAGTTACTGCCAAACGTTACTTTCCAAAGGTAGTGGTACAACAGACTTCATTGGCTCCATTACAGGTCTGATGTGGAAGGATGTTGTGTTTTTACAGCTGTAAAGCTTTCAAACACATGACCTTTGGCAACCAATGCTACACCAGCATTTATTTCTCCTGTTTTTAAAATCGTAGAAAAGCCCTTGAGCAACTCATATCACAAGCGAGGTCATATAGTAACAGGACAGCTATAACAACACATCTGTAGGATGACAGATCAGTTCAGTATCAGCTCTTTAGTGTCAGCGTTAGACAGCAAGAGGAAGCAAGGACATCTCTGTTAAAATAATTTGTACTGTGCAGACATTGGCATGCCAGGGCTCAGATTTAAGGGGACATCACTCGGAAGGAAATCTTGATCAGTTACTGAAATAGAAATCAGAGGAATACCGTTATCTTGCAAAGTGTTTAACTGGAAGAAAGGATTTTCACACTAAAGCAGTGATGACAGGCGGGACATTTATCAGGATAATGTGTCAGGTAAAACGCAAGAGATATTATGAGATATATTGACAATGATTTCATTTTGCTCGTAATGAGTTAATAAATTAAGCCATTGTAATGTATCTATCACCATTCTAGCTTGAGTGGTGATGCATTACAGTGGCTCAGTTTGCCCATCAGTGGGTTATGAGAATGGGCCTTTGATGGTGTGGCAAATTTACAGGCATACCGGAAATGGTGAAAACAACCTCTTCCAATTTCTGCTGTGGTGCCCAGTGTGTGAACATCATTAAACAGCAAGCTTATACTGTCTGAACATTTATAAACAAGTGTCTTGAGTAGAGCAATGAGTTGGGCATTTTCTTTGGACAGTCAGGGAAACTAAAGAGAAAGGCCTTTGCTAAAAAAACCAACCCCCCCCCCCAACCAGTTGCAGTTATGTTGTGCTGAACTTGTCAAATTTGAATTTGTCAAAAAGAAAAGAAAAAGAAATCTATAAAGTTTGCAAACTGTGAAAAGTTCTCTTTACTACATAATTGAATTTTACATGTTTGTGATGTTGTGGATATGCAGTTTAGAGAATTTGCGCAGGAGGGAATACAAATGATCAGGCATCTGGAACACATCCTCTTAATCAGACTACCTGGAGATACAACTAGCAATGCTGAGGATGAAGTACAGTTTATAGTCTACACTGAATTTGCTGGTATTCATAGAGCAATAAGCCCAGAGGTCTGTAGCCTCTTTGATCAAGTAGAAATGAATACCAGATTGCTTGTTGTCATTCCTGTGTCATCAACTGGAACTGAAAGTGGATTTAGCAGTCTCTGGAGGCTCAAAACTTGGCTCTGTAGTGCTGTGTAACTGACATGCCTAAATAGTGTAAAAGTCTGTCAGAGAAGAAAAAAGACTAAAGTTGGCACTAATATGTTGATTGCACCCACACCAGACTGCATTGGTGCATTTTTCTTATTAACGGCTTAAGTTTGCCTCATGCGGTTAATATCCAAGAGCTAGGTTCAGGCTCTGAAGGAGAGAAGTCTTCGAGTACGTCAGGGCTGAAGTCTTGGAAGTTTTCAATGTCGGCAAAGACTTCAATCAGCCAGTGTATGTGTGACTCAAAACTCACTACTGCCATGCTAAAAAGCAGTAATTTTTAACGTGCATGAGATGCAGCGTTCTTTTTCATGCACAACACTGATCATCAAAAACACTTATATGTTGGTTTAATAAGTGCCACTCAGTGCATATCACACAGTATAAAAGTCTGCAGTAGGAACAAGTTTATGTCAGTATGGACTGAATGTGAGAGTGACATTCCTCACGCAACCTGCTGACATCCCTGAGCTTTAATGCCAGTATTTGTCAGAGCTGATGAGCTTCAGAGATTCTTATGCTTAAACTGACCCCAAGGTGGTTTCCTTTCAGTATCAAGAGCCGCAGGGCAAGCAACTGTTCAAAGATAATCATATGCACTTTTAAAAAAGAGAACATTATTATTCTTGTTTTATTTATAGACCAGATAACCAGATACTTAAGTTTAAACGATTTATGGGCTAGTTCGACAACAGTTTGGTTAATAGAACTGGGAATAAATGTGTTTAGCATGTAAAGAAATATTTATTGTTCTTCTTCTCTTGAAATAGTTTCCATTTATTCTTTAACAAAATATGGATTTTTAAAAATCAAAACAATTTTACTGTGTTATTTTAAAGACAATACATTATTCCACAAAAGGTGGGAAAAATCAATTCTCCTTCCAGTTTGACTTAACTAAGAGTCACTATATCAAATTCAATCAAAATTGTGTTTTACTGTGCTTTATTTTTTGGGGGGGGTTTCTTTATTTTGTTATTTTGCAAATTAAGACTCTTTATAAGTATGTATGAGTATAATGTATTTTAAACAAAGATTAAGCTAACTGTACATATCAGTTTTATTTATATAATGGGGAGAGAAACTATTCATTTCTTTGGGTATCTGAGATAAATTGTAAGACTTCTAAAGTTTAAGGTGTAAATTCTTGGATTTCATGTATTTAAGGTTGACAATCCCAATATGTATAAAATAACTAAAATTAGGCTGTACATAAAAGTTACGGCTTCCTTACCAGCTTACAGACATCAGACCAGAGGTGGGAATTAACAAAGTACAAATACTTGCTACTCTACTTAAGTAAAATTTTCTGTATTTTTTTTTCTGACAAGTTTTTACTGCATTTAAACACAAATATCGTCGGGACAGCAGCCTAAGTAGAGAAGCCCAGATCTTCCTCTTCCCAGCCACCTCCTCCAGCTTATCTGGTGGAACACCGAGGTGTTCCCAGGCTAGCCGAACGATGTAATCTCTTGAGCGTGTGCTGGGTCTGCCCTGGGGCATCCTCCCGGTGGGACATGCCCGGAACACCTCACCCAGAAGACGCCCAGGAGGCATCCTAGTCAGATGCCTGAACCACCTCAACTGGCTCCTTTCAATGTGGTAAAGTAACTGAGCCTCTGGGCCCCTCTCGAATGACTGAACTCCTCACCTATCACCTATATCTCTAAAGGAGAGGCAAGACACACTTCGGAGAAAGCTAATTTTTGCCGCTTGTAACCATGATCTTGTTCTTTTGGTCACTACTCAAAACTGATGTAGATCATCCAGTAAATCGACAGCTTCACTTTTACGCTCAGGTCTTTATCAAGATGGAGTGGTATAGCATCATCATCACTACAGAAGCAGTCCCAATCCCTCTGTTAATGTCTCACTCTCCTATCCCCTCAATTGTAAACAAGACCCCAAGATATCTAAACTTCTCCCCTTGGAGCCTGTACTTTTTCACTTTTACTTGAGTAAAGAAGTTAAATCAATACTTCAACTTTTCCGGTACTGTGTATGTTGTTCTACTTAAGTAAAGAATGTCTGTATTTTTGCTACCTCTACTTCAGACAATGATCAAAACATAGAACATAGCAGGTGTACACATACAGTCTTTATTCTTTCCTTTTTATACTATAAATACCGTCAGAACCACATCTTAATTTTTTTCTGCAATGATATGACATCCCAGGACAGATCATTAAAGGTCATGGAGATAACAAAGATTTCATCTAATCTTATGTGATCTAATCTAACATAATGTAATATAATATAATATAATCACACACATAGGGCAGAGCGGTAACATAGACCTGGCATTCTAATTTGTCCGCAAATGCAATAAAATTGCATTTAGATAGGACATTAGTGGATTTCGGTACAGATGTGTAAACACAGAATAATGCGAGGAAACGTTTCCCGTATGAAGAAGTCATACTCTAACCTATTTTAGACACACATATATTAGACAAGCGGGTATGACTACTCATATATGAAGTGAATAATGATCTTTTAATAGCAGTGTATGTCAAGAACTGGGATAGTTAAAAACAACTGTTTATCACTGAAAATGTCCATGGGAGAAATGTACCTTTATGAAGTTACATTTGTCTTCAGAGATTCATGTTTTTGATCCGCTGTTACTGGTTTTACTGGCCAACTACTTGGTGTTTAATATTATATTGTTTGTTGTGTCTCACAACTCATCTTTTCTCTCTCTACTCTCTTCTTACCCCAGCTGGTTAAGACAGATGTCAGTCATCTCTGTTAATAGAGACCACCACAACTAAGGGAACGTTTTTGTTTCCCTAACATTGGAAGGTCTTGCTTTGTATTACTTAGTTTTTTGGCTGGTGCTGCAATACAATACTACAGTATAATATCGTGAATATAATATTATAGACCAATAATGAAATACCTCAGGATTCTGATGTACAGTGCAGTCATATGTAAAAAATAATTAATCTCTAGAGTACCTAGGTAAGAGTCAAAGATATTTCCTGCCTTGGACAAACTCTCCATCCTACGCTTTCATGCACATTTCGTTCTAAGGATTAATTTCCTTAAAACAGCATAGATTAACAAAACTCCTTTGCCTGTAAATCAGCTTCCCAACTTGCAATTTCCATTTGAAGTTTTGTTTTATGACACTGCCTCAATTTGTGGAAGTTGTTGAAAACTAATGATGCAAAAGCCATGATTGTCAGGAGCATCCTGAGCCTCGTTAATGTGAACACAAAGACTGAAAACGTCCTCTGAACCTATCTAATAGCAGTCCATGTGGACAAGAAGGACACACTTCATTGATGAGCGGCTGATGAAATGGTTGCGCTTTGTAGTGTATTGCTCTGCTGAGGGTCACCTTGACAGTTCCTACTGATGAAATCATGAGTCTTCCATAATAATCCTCAGATTTTATTATATAATAGTAGGCTTTTTCCTGGCTCAAAATGGGCCTTTGGGGGGTGATGACACGCAACAGTACGCATGATTGGCTCATTTATAGCAAGAGAAAGTCTATAGTTCCTTATTTGACAATAATCTTTGCATTTGTCTGTTATTTGTGACCAGGGTGAGCTCTTCATTAGTGACAAAAATGATGGAAGATAAACAATAATTGATGTCTATAGGAAGCTTTTCACCCAATAAAATAAATAAAGATAGATAAATAAATAAATAAAACGGACAGTAGAGCACTTAGTATCTATCAATATCACAAATTAACAGCTGCATAATTTTATTTTTATTTAAAAATTATATGAGCTCCCACCTCACGAATATTAAATGAATATAGATTACATGGATTTTACTTTTTGGAATTCAATTAATAAATAGTTTTTCACAACATTGTGACCGTCAGTTGAAGATCTTGACTGGCCCACACAGACAAAAGTTCCTATGTTTCTATATTTATGACAAAGAATGTAACAAAAAAATGATGATAACCTAGTTTTCAACAACACAAAACCTGGATAAAAGGTCAATTTTCAGTAAAAATTACAACATATAGTAGGAGATGACCTCAATAATTCAGAAACGCAGGGAACAGACTGTATATAAATGATGGATCCAGCCATTTTCAAGTAACTCACTGGCTCGGGAAGTAAGCATATTTGGATCAACGTGTTATTTGACGTGCTACCAAGACACTAGCTGTCTTGGTTAGCATCAGTAAACTATATTGGTGCATCCCACAAACACATACTTAAATATACGTGCTAATATATATAAATGCTTGAATTTGACATACTGAAAAAAAACTACCTTAAACATTTTGGATTAAATGTTAGAGTGCAGGTAACCACTGAACAAACCATATGATCTGAAAGGCACCAGCAGCATAAACACGATGGCCATTGCTTTCCACTGCTACTACTGAGTGGAACGCCTTAAAAAGCCACTTGAAAAATGTACAATGAGTTATATTTTGGTACTATATATTTCAATACATTTACTGTATATAGCTTAAATCCTGAAGGTTGTTTCTTTGGCTGTGTACTACTGCTTGCCACTCAGTGAAAGTAATTTAAATTCTTCTTTTGGATTCACCCTTGAGGCAATGCTTTTTATGAAGGCTGAAATCTCTGCCCTTGACTTTAGATGCACCTGCTACACACTGCCTTTGTTCATTCTGTAATCATCAGTCAGTGCTGTTTTTTCCCCTTTGTCAAAGATACATCCTGGTCTTTTCATTGAAAAAGGCAAAAACGTGGATGTTCTGAGAAATCTTGTAACTCTTCTCAGGCCTCAGAATTTGAGGCTGACTTGCTTAAGGACCTTTTTTCCCCTGTTTCTGCATGTTAGTGTTTACATTTTTTAGAGGAAGAGAAATGACAAATGTGAGAGTGGAAGAGGAAGAAGGTTAGATAAAGTAAGAAACAGGTAGTATTACCCGCTACTGTATGTGGTACACCAAACTGATGCTGAATTGTGATGGGAGGTGACACCTTTCTGAAGCAGTAAAGGTCCCCATGAATCACACAGGTTTCTCTCTCCCTGTATATCTTACTTTCTTTTTTTAAATCTTCCTCTCTTTCTGCACTGTCACGTGTACTGTACCTGGCTCAAAGCACTATCCCTAACACATGGGATGTGTTAGGGAGAAATTAAGTGTATTTGTCACCATTTTCACATTTATACACTCTTCCTGCCACATGCTGTTTTGTCTCTCACTGCATCTGTACACTTGTCTCAGTTTCTCACTCTTATCCTGCAGTATATGTATATATGTGTATATATATATATATGTAAATACAGTAAAACAAATATACCCTTCAGCCAACAACAATAATGAACTTCTTTAAGTTTTAAAACTTTCAGTGTTAAAAGTAATATGATTTGTATATTTGTCCAATGAATTGGCTATCATCCATTTCAATAGGCAAAAAGGTTATGTTTTGCGTCACATCTGTGACAAATAGTGAGTCTTTAAGGTGAATTCACTATACAAATAGCAGTGCACACCCAGAAGACATTTTCAGGCCTCATGTGGGGAACAGCAGTGCATTTCAAATGGCATCACATCTTTTATGATCAGATTTCAGCGGAAAATATTGAAAAGACAAGTGTAAGCAAGGCCTGCATTTTTTTCTTTTGCCCACTTGCAAAGAGGAAAAACAGATTTAAAATAGAAGCTCCTGCAGCAAGCAATGCACAGTACTGATAATCAGAGCTGACATGCTACTTCGTGTGTGCAGGGGCAATGGGAAAGCCACACTTTAGGGTTCTATTTTGTGAGCTTGTGTACATTTGTATATTTGTTTGTGTGGGGTTGTTTTGTATGACTTCTTGAGGGCAAAGGGAAGCCTATTCCAATAGGGGGAAAGAGGGAGAAAAAAGGTGAGAGAATGAGAGCCAAAGAGGGGAAGAGGGGCGCTGATTGATGTAAGAAGATGTGCCCAGTGAGCAAAAATCGGTCCTCACAATTCCCAATTCAACCCTTCTGTTAGTGTATCTGCAGCAGTAACTATGTGCATCAGTACTCTGGTTGTTGTTAAGGGCCTGTAATACATGTGAATGGTGAAATTTGGGCTGGAGTCACATAATGTAATTGATTTACTCATATGTATTTAGTTAGAAAGTAATTTATGAAATAATGGTAATCCAGGCTTCTCTTTACTTTACAGGAAAAGAGAAAGCCTCGGTGCATTTTAACACATTTTTTAAACATGTTGCATTTGACTGCTTCATGAATAGTCAAAGAAGATTGGTTTGCCAGATCTGTGCTACATTTTCTAAACTAACAACTATGTATGTACTATGTACACAGTATTCCTTACACACAACGAAATGATTTTATCAAATAAAAAGGAAAAGTATTGTAATCAGTTACTGAAGAAAATAATGTAATTGATTTGATCAAAAACATGTGATTTGCCAGTTCCAGTGTTGTTCTTGAGGCAACATTGATTATGACGTTATCAAAACAGCACCAGCAGACAGTTTCAGATTGATGTGTAACCCATTGCCTTTTAACATCACTACCCATATGGCATACCATTGTTGTGTGAGTTTTCAAGAAGGATCATGAATTGCATTTTTCTGATTGATCTTTGAGCATTATATCCAACACTGCTAAAGAAGTGAGTTTGTCCTACTATCTAATAGTAGTTTCATCTACCTTGCTAACCATAATTTGTTTGTTTTTTTTTATTTTAAGTGGAAGCACTCAAATTGTTTTAGCAATACTTACATGGGTTGTTTCATACGGTAGAAACAAACAAGCCATGTTATTGTTTAGTTTGACGTCTGGTTGGAAAGGAAATAATACGTTTTATTTTTGGGAACTACCGACTTGAAATTCTGAGTAATTTGAAGCACCCACTGCTTTGTCATTTTTCCAAGAGAGGCAGCAAAACTAGTTTCAGCCAATGACTCTGGAAGCAAAGTATCCAACCATTTGACATCAACCAGCTTTATGAATTTTCAGGCACTGGTCCATGCAGTCTAAGGGCTTTTAGGAGTGGGACAAAGAGGTGGTGGTATAAATGCATATGTATATAAATATTGTGTGATTGTGATTATACAGCCTCTCCCTTTATTCCTTTGAAGATTGTAGAACCCTGTGTGTATTCTGATTTGATTTAATTACAATGCTTTTAGAGCATGTCTTCAAGCTAATTATGGGTGCTCCTTTGGGGTTTTTGATATGTCAGCACTTCAGATGACTTCTTCATTGTCTCCACTCCCAACTTTATTTTGCATCATAACCAGTTTTGAATTCTCCAGAGCATGGCCAAGCAGACTTCATGGCTTAAAGTAATGGCTTGATGACTCATTGTGCTATTCATAATGGTCAGTCAAACGTGGCTTTGAAACAGTGCAATATTAAATGTACCTTAAAAATGTTTTAAATTTGCAGTTTCCCAGCTGTACTGAAATTGAAAACAGAGCAGTTGGCATTCCACACAAAGCTTGTTATCCTCCTTAGAAAATTGTGAAGAACCGGCTGCAGCCTCCTCTGCCTCTCCCTTTGCAAAACAGTGGTTGCTTCTGTGTGTGACACACTCTGCCAGCCTGCATATAATCAAGTATTATCACTACTTGATGCAGAAGGCTTGATACAACACTGCAAAAACCATATCCCAGATATCACAAACCCAAAGGTTGATAACTATTTTGAAAACGCCATCCATAATCCAAGTGTTCTCCCTATGTTTTTTAAGGTAACTTATCTGCCTGTAGTGGTTTAATTAAAAACATCAAGGACATAAGTGTTTGTCTCTGAAATTTACCAGCATTTGGCAGATGGTTGATTTTGTTTTTGACACTCTTTCCACTGAAAGTATCATTGAATCGTCAGCCAAATGTTTGAGTGGATGGAGGTTAGAGTATCTGGTCCAGAAGGAGTCATCACGGGGGTCACAGATTGCAGCTCTCTTGAGTTAATGCCTGCTGTCATTTGCTTTGGGTTAAGTTGCTCATCTAGTGATTGATGTGGACCATGATGATCGATTCTCTGAAAGTGTATTGATCAGTCTCTCTTTCTACTGTCACCCACTCTGTCTTTTTCACTCTCTCTTCTCAAGTTATTGGAAATCTGCTTTGCCCACGTGTTAGCAGCCTTTTCTTCCTGCCTGAGTACAGCTGTTTCTCTGTCCCCTGTTAATATTTTGTCATACTTTGAAAGCAATAATATGGTCCTCTGACTGCTAAGGTTCATGACACACAATTATCAGAGTATACAAGGCTTTGAAAAAGCTTTTAAAATATGTTTTGCTTTCCATTAGCTGTTACCTTTGGAACCATTGATCTTAAATTGTACATGTAAATAGTTAGCCAGATGCTGTGGTTTCTACATGAATGTTAGCATTACATTAAGATGTCAATAATAGAATTTTTACAGATATGCAAACTGTTACTCTTGTTAAAGAATAAAAATGGATAATGCAAGATTGAGTCTAAAATTAAAAAGTCACATTAAACAGCAGGAATCCACTATTTTGCATTTATTATAACTCCGTATTTGACATTTTAGGCACAATCAGTTATTCCATGTGCAGATACAAATATTTTTTTCATATAAACACAATTAATCTCACTCTCTTGTTATGTAAAGTGAAATTCTCAAAATAATACATAATATTTTCTGTAATGGGAAAAAATACATTTGAAATCATGTGATCTATTCATTTAAACCAAATCTAAAATTCATCAGTACTGTGTTCTTATTGAAAATTCATTGATTCCCTCCTACTATACTTTAAATTTAACACATCGGGCACAGATTCCACAATCCTTGTTTTGTGCAAAAATAAATGTCAGAGTTATTTATTTTGTTTTATTTAAATCACACTGGACATTATAGCACACACAGAGCTGTCCCATTTTCTTTTCACCTTTTCTTTATCCCACATACTGAGTTAGGTTGCCAAACTCTAGCACCATGGTGCAAGCCTTAATTTGTAGAACAACCAGAGCAATGCAATATTTTTTTTTAAATAATCTGGCACACATATTCATAGTTATACTAGCCACAAAAGCCACAACCAGACCTGGGACAGAATGGCCCAATGGCTTATTACTAGAGTCAATGGAATTCAGGAATTTTTAGTTTATATTTAATAAGTGATATTTTAAATAAACCTCCAGATAACACCAGATAACAATGAGCATTGAACACATCACCTATTTTCTAAATAAATATATTTCTTAAGGTGGCATTGACATGAAATTCTCCCCAGATATTGGTAACAACCCATCACATCCACACATGAAAAGAAATCAGACCATAGATATCCATAAATTAAGTTACATGTAATAATGACAAATGACACAGGGGTAAAAAGTATTGAACACACAACGAAAGGGGGGGTGCAAAAAGGCATAGAAAGTCATGACACCAGCTGAAATCTATCAGAAATTACAAAACAAACATGACACTGACCACAACCAGGTACTCCCCACAAGATTTCAGGCAGAGGAGTGAAAATAATTATCAGAAGAGTTGTCCAAGAGCCAAGGACCACTTGTAGAGAGCTACAGAAAGGCCTGGAATCAGCAGGTACAATTATTTCAAAGATGCATGCTCACCATGCAAGACTCCATTGCTGAAGAAAAAGCATGTTGAAGCACCTTTAAAAGGGCACTCCACCCTCTCTGGCAGAGGACCATCGCCTCAGATTTGGAGGTGCTGATTCTCATTCCCACCACTTCACACTCTAACCTTTCCAGTGAGAGCTGGAGGCCATCACCTGATGAAGCCAACAGAACGACATCATCTGCGAAAAGCAGAGATGAGATTCTGAGACCACCCAAGTGAAAGCCTTCCGCCACTTGGCTAAGCCTAGAAATTCTGTCCATAAAAATTACGAACAGAATCAGTGACAAAGGGCAGCCCTGGCGGAGCCCATCACCCACCGGGAATGAGTCCGACTTATTGCTGGTTATGCGGACCAAGCTCTTGCAACGGTTGTATAAGGATTGAATGCACTGTAGCAATGGGCCAGACACCTCATACTCCCGGAGCACCCCCCACAGGACACCCCGAGGTACACGGTCGAAAGCCTTCTCCAAGTCCACAAAACCACCAGGACGAAAACCACATTGTTCCTCCTGTATCCAAGGTTCGACTAACAGACGGACTCTCCTTTCCAGCACCCTGGCATAGACCTTCCCAGGGAGGAGTGTAATTCCCCTATATTTGGGACACACCCTCCGGTCCCCTTAAAGATGGGAACCACCACCCCGGTTTGCCAATCCAGGGGTACTGCCCCTGATCTCCATGCAGCATTGTAGAGGCATGTCAACCAAGACAGCCCTACAACATCCAGAGCCTTCAGGAACTCGGGGCGGACCTCATCCACCCCAGGGGCTCTGCCACAAAGGAGTTGTTTAACTGCCTCAGTGACCTTGCCCCCGGAGATTGGCGGGTGATCCCCGTTCTTCCCCAGACTCTGCTTCCTCTTAATTCCTCTTGGATTAAGGAGTTCCTCAAAATATTCCTTCCACCGCCCGACAATTGTCTTAGTCGAAGTCAGAAGTGCTCCACCCGCACTATACACAGTGCAGGTACAACACCACTTTCCCCTCCTGAGTCGCCTGACGGTTTGCCAGAATCTCTTCGAGGCAGTCAAAAACTCCTCCCACATCCGAGTTTTTGCTTCAGCCACCATGCGCCGCGTTCCGCTTGGCCTGTCGGTACCTATCAGCTGCCTCCCAAGTCCCACAGGCTAACCAAGCCCGATAGGACTCCTTCTTCAGCTTGGTGGCTGATTACCACCACGACAGGCACCAACCACCTTACGGCCACAGCTCAGTGCAACAGCTTTGGCAATGGAGATGCTGAACATGGTCCATTCTGACTCAATGTCCCCAGTCTCCCTCGGAATGCTGTTGAAACTCTGCCGGAGATGTGTGCTGAAGATCTCAGCACATCCTCACTATACGTTTAGGTGCGCCAGGTCTGTCCAGCGTCCTCCCCCGCCACCTGATCCAACTCACCACCAGGTGGTGATCTGTTGACAGCTCAGCCCCTCTCTTTACCCAAGTGTCCAGAACATATGGCCGCAGGTCTGATGATACGATCACAAAATCGATCATCAACCTACAGCCTAGAGCGTCCTGGTGCCATGTGCACTTATGTACACTCTTATGTCCGAACATGGTGTTCGTTATGGCCAAACTGTGGTTTGCACAGAAGTCCAATAATAAAAAACAGCTCAGGTTCAGATCCGGGAGGCCGTTCCTCCCCATCACGCCCCTCCAGGTCTCGCTGTCATTGCCCACGTGAGCACTGAAGTCTCCCAGTAGGACAAAAGAGTCCCCAGGCAGAGCACCCTCCAGTACCCCACAAACCACATGACAGAGAAAATAAAGTTAATCACAGGTGATATAAACACATCGGGAGTGAAAAGAGGGGTGTGAAAGGGAAGCACTCAAAGGAACTAAGTGGGGGTGTCTAATCCCTGGAGCTGGCTCCACTGGACAGGAGCCTGAGAGCTGAAGATCCACTGGTTTGAAGTTTCATTTGTAAGCCTCGAGCTGACCATCTTTATCTTCTTTAAACCAGATATGACAAGTGAAGGTTATGCACCCTTAATGTGCATTTTCAAATGGTAATTACTAGTTAGTCGTGTGTTAGACTGGGAGTTTGTTGTATTATTTTTTTCCCTGCCATTCTAATGTTTTACTGTGGTATACACAAAAATAAATAAATAAATAAAAGTCACTGAAACAGACAATGTGGGGATTAGCCGTCTAAACTATTAAACTTTGCCACCCTCACGTGTTGGCACCTTTAACTCGAGCATGTTATCAATATTTGTATGAAACAGGTTCACCGTTGGCCATCTGCCCGCGCTAATGACTTTAATGGATGTTGCAAATGAGCAAAGTGGAAAGGAAGAAAGATGACATCTCATAAACTCCACTCAGTCCAGCAGTATTTTGATCCAGAGAATGGATGGTGTGGAGGCTGCGTCACATAATGAAAAGCAGAGTTTTCACAGAACTGCTCAGAGTCCTGAAAAAAGCTAAAACTGCAGTCCATAAATCAGTAGCTTGTACAACCACCTTCAGCAGTGACTTTGAGTGGGCCTTTGTAGCACATTGATTCTTTTCTTTTTCAGCCATTCTCTCGTAGATCTGCTGCTGTTCTCGGGATGATTGGTGCTGGAAGGTGTCCAGGTGTTCAGGCCCAAATCATCAGCCATCCACCACCATGCTTGACGGGTGGTGCGAGGTCTTTGTGCTGATATGTTATGTTTGGTTGTTTGGTTCTCGTGATGCTGCATTGTATCCTAATATTTACTCTTTGGTGTTGTCTTTCAAATAACAGAGGAACTCCTAAATTGTGATGTTTTTTCTAAAGAGAAGAGGTTTTCCACTGCAACCCTTCCAATCCAGCCATCCTGCTTCAGTGTTTTTCAAATTTGCTGAAATGGAGCTCTTGGGGTTTTGTGCAGTTCCGCTGAGCACTGCACAGTCTGAGCTTTGGGTGAATTTGCTGAGATATCCCCTCCTGGGAAGACTGTATTATTGTGTTAAAACACACCTGAACACTCCAGACCAAACTTCTGTTTTTACAGAGGTGCTCACACCTGCTGATCACCAGTTGAGCAAGTGCACTGGCTGACCCTGCTGGTCATTAGAAAGAATGCAGGTTAAAAGCACTTCCTCACTTGAATATACAGTCTGTGTGTTAAACTTAAAGCTATTGTCATTAGTCTGGAGTTCTGCTGGTGCCTCCTACATGCTGCATTGAAATGAAATGCTTACCTCACAAACTCATCTAAAATCAGGTCATAATGTCAGTTGCGTAAACCATTAATTTGACATTAATAATTAGACTCAGACTGTGGAGGCAGTCAGGGTTAGAGCAGAGGATTGATTGTATGGCAGTTCCATAATTCAGTGTAATTTCCAGCAGTGGAGCCACAATAAATTCTATGAATGTTGCAGTGGTGGAAACACTGTTGGATTACTGAATAGGCTCATGGAGCCTGAGTATGAGTGCTGAAGCAGGTCAGAGGGCTCCTCACCCACTGGAACAAAAGCAAGTACAAAGAGATGCCAAATGAGCATAGAGAGGTAACGCTAATAATGCAAATGCAACATGAAGCAACCATAAATCATCCAAAAGAAAAACAAAGTGATGAACCTGGGTATTCCTTTTCTAACGCTTTCACATGTCAGAGTTTCATAATCCAGCTGTGAGATCTGGGACATGTGAGCAAGCCTCGCTGGGTTATTCAATGTGGTCCAAGCCCGGAGCAGCTCTCGGCATTACAGCACAGCATCTGAGTCTCCCCAAGTGTGCAAACATGCAAAAATGACCCCACGGGTTGTTTTTCTTCAAAATCTTTAAAATGAAAAGTTGTAATATATTCATATTCCAGGTATTACTCATACAATATGTTTGTAACATGATGCTATTTGCATTTTTATTTATTTTTTCATTAATTAAAAAAAATGCAGTTTTTGTATCACTACCCCACTCTTCCACAAGTGGGGTCAAAAATGACCCCAAGCATTTCCTATGGAATCTTCTATGAACCTTTAATTCTTAGCAACTCTGACTGTCCCACTTACGCTTGTGATGGATCAGGAATTCATTTTTACACAGTAACATACATCCATCCATCCATGCGCTTCCGCTTGTCCTTTTCAGGGTCGCGGGGGGTGCTGGAGCCTATCCCAGCTGTCATAGGGCGAGAGGCGGGGTACACCCTGGACA